>WOVY01004270.1:427500-442681 GCA_013436015.1 Rhipicephalus annulatus
AGTCTATTTCGTTCTTATTTTCGCCATTAGGGCTCCTCCATGTCCACTTGCGGTTTTCTCGTTTTCGGTAGAAGGTATTCAAAATTCGTAAATTATTGCGTTCTGCAAATTCTACTAGTATCTCTCCTCTGGCGTTTTTAGTGCCGATGCCATAATCTCCTACTGCCTGGTCTCCAGCCTGCTTCTTCTCTACCTTTGCTATAAAGTCGCCCATCACTATAGTAAACTGTGTTTTTACCTTACTCTTTGCCGATTCCACGTCTTCATAGAAGCTTTCAACTGAAGCGTCATCATGGCTGGATGTAGGCGCGTAAGCCTGTACTACCTTCATCTTGTATCTTTTATTCAGTTTAATTACAATACCTACCACCCTTTCATTATAGCTATAGTATTCCTCTATGTTACCAGCTATGTTTCTGTGAATTAGGAACCCCACTCCCAGTTCTCTTCTGTCGGCCAAGCCCCGATATCAAAGGACGTGCCCATTCTGTAGCGCAGTATAGGCCTCATCTGTCCTCCTAACCTCACTGAGCCCTATTATATCCCATTTAACACCCTCTAGCTCCTCGAATAGTACAGCTAGACTTCCCTCACTAGATAAGGTTCTAGCGTTAAACGTTGCCAAGTTCAGGTTCCAATGGCGGCCAGTAGTCCAGAGATTCTTAGCACCCTCTGCTGCGTTGCAGATATGACCGCCGCCATGGTCAGTTGCTTCGCAGCTGCTGGGGACGGAGGGCCATGAGTTTTTTGACGTATGCATATGGGAGGTATATATATATATATATATATATATATATATATATATATATATATATATATATATATATATATATATATATATATAAACTCTAAGGCAAAAGGGTGTTAAAAGATGTGGTTTGTCCTTTTAGGGAGTAATGTGGCTGCCACAACCATTATTCCTTCTGGGGACTAACAGCATCAGCCCACAGGCCAGCCAGCTCGAAGGACTAACTATTAGTCTTCACATTTACAACATACCAGGTAACCGTTAGTTCCACAGATCACCTCAGAGAAACAACATTTAGTCCTCACATTTACACCTTATTGGGCGATGGTTAGTCCCCGAATTTTCACCTTACCGGCCAACCGTTAGTCCGCACAGTTGCACCTCGCCGGACGAACGGTTGGTCTACTCGAATACTCCAATCGGATCAACAATTTATGCCCTGTTCAAATATTGTTTTTCTATTTATTCTCTGCCAGTCCTAGTTCTTTTTTCGCCTGTTTTTCTCTGCAGTGAGAAAGAAATGGCGCGGAAAGGAACCCGCCAAAAATTATTTAGCCACCTGTGTGTCACTGCTTTCGCAGTCACTGCAACAACGAAAGACGAAAGTGAGACATTCAAATCTTTTATTTTTGTCCAAACACATAAAGGTTCTCCTTTCTTTAGGAGAATTCGTGGTGAAAAGTACGATTCTGGCCTCGTTGTCACATCTTGTACAATCCTTGTGAAGCTCCTCTGACGGAAGTGATAGATGACAGGCATTGGAAACGCCAGCGCACATAGCCTTCTGCGTGTTGTGTGCCTACGGCTGTACAATAAGATAGTAAAATATAGTTAGTCACCCGTGAAAAGAGATGAGGACGCATGCATATGACAAGTAGGTGCGAGTTGATATAGAAACATACGTGTAAAGTATAGCACGCAAATAACTTTACCTTCACATCTCTTACAGTCCTTCTGAAGCTGCTCCGACGAGAGCGATAGATGACAGGCATTGGAGATGCCAGCGCACACAGCCACAGCCTTCTGCACGGTGTGTGCCCACGACTGCACAATAAGATATTAAAAATAGTTATTCACATGTAACAGAGTGTAAATATGCATGGATATGACAAATACGTGCAAGGTGAGATAAAAACATACGTGTAAAATAGCGCATGGAAATAATTTCACCGTGATGTCACACATCGTGTAAGACGCATTCGATCTCCGTAGCACAACAGCTTAAGTGCGGTAGCCGCAGTCATAACTCCGAGGCGCCGCGAACCACCTTGCCACCAGCGATTCCTGAACGAGCGCCGCCGTTCAGCGTGAGCAAGCAAATGCGAGACCAAACACGACGTTGCACGCGGAGTGCCCGCCACCAGCGAACCTCGAAGAAGCGAGCGACCATACGCTGGGCGGCCGCCACGAACAGCGCTGAGTTGGTTTGGAGCAAGTGCATAAAAAACCGACGGTAATGTGGCCCTTTTCCACAAACTCAAGTGAGGGCAGCGAGCAAACGCGAGTCCGCCGCCATAGCGGCCGCCAACGGTCGGCGCCGAGCTGCTGGCGACCGATTTATGGGGAAGCCAACTGTAATGCCGACAAATTTTCACATACTCAGTTCCGACGCCAGTGAAAACCCCGCCAGCCTAATCCGGTGCACCTACAGAGCGCGACATACTACAACCAAGCTAGTTACGAGCAACCATCGCGTGTTTTGGACGACTCGCAAAACAGCGACGAAGTCGCCGTTCCAATATCGTCAGCCCGGAGCTCGTCACGGCGGCGAAGACAGGCGAGCACCCGATGAGTGAGCGTCTGGGCGGCCGAGGGCAATGGCGGCCAATTTCTGAGCAATCAAAAAGCACAGGCGAACTACTGACGCTGAAGCCGACATTCTCTTTGCATTTCGTGCGTGCTATATACAAAATGACCGAGCCCGTTGCCGCAACCGCGATACGTATCGCACACCCGACAAGTACGGCAGAATAGAGAATGATCACCTACTTGTGAAAGAATCCAGCACTGATTTCTGCCCTGAGTCAGACTGAAATAATGTATCTGACAGATCTGCTGTCTTCTCAGTCGCCATGTTGGCCTTGATTCCCAACCGGTGGTGTCGTTAGTTGGTTGTCATCATCTTGACTAAGCCAGGGATATAAAGCGTGGCGTGGCGACTTGTCGAGACCGGCTCCAGATTTCATAGGTGTGGCGAAACGTAAAAGCAGCAGCACACGCTCATTCAAGCGCACACACAAAAACCGCATCGTGCATCCTAGATCATCGAGCTCTCTAAGCGCCACGCAACGCGTACCTTCACCACCGAAATCGTGGGGGGGGGGGGGGGGGACACTGAGCTAGAAGAGAAAAGTACGGCTAGTTTCCTCGACAGCGGTTGCGCACGGCCCGCATCTGCATCTCCCGCGTGGTTCATCCATTTGCATGGAAGAGGGTGAATAAGTGGTTTTCACGCGGCAAGCATCCCTCTGTGGTTATTCTTCAACGGTCTTTCAGTTCATCGCGCGCACCCATTGGGCTCCATTATTCCTTTTCGGGTACTTTTGCCTTGAAAAGTATGTATATAATCAAATGAGACAGGTGAAACTTCGTTAAAAGAAGTAATATATTGTGTTAATTTTATTCAGAAAGAGCGAAATTCCAAAACCGAAACTGGGCTTTATTGCACGGGAGTGTAAAGCACTCCTGAGTACTTTTAATTTCTCAAAAGATTTGAATCAAAATGGGGCTATTCCCAATTGTGACGTGAACTCAAAAAGATAGTATATACTTGAAAATGAGAAAATTCCACTGTTACAGTCAAGCTGAGCCACATCCATTAAAGCAGCACTGGGTCAACAGTCGCGACCAAGACAGCAAACATGGTCTCATGCAATCTGTTTCATTTGTGTCCTGGCTGCTTTGCTATCAAATTTACGTTCCACAATTGGTTTTTCAAGGGCGAGTTGGCACTTACTGAGGGATGTGATCTTTCAAGATAAAACTAGTATATAACCCCTTCAGTCACGCATTATGTTGCATTTTCTGGAAATGCGTCAAATTCACATGACATGACTTTGAATCACTCAGTGCTACATTCCAAGGGAGAAATAATGAAACGTTTTGTTTTGTGTGACTTTTAGTAATCAAAGGTAATTAGCATGTAATAAATATTTCATTATTATGCAATCAGTAAGCTTCTATGCTTGCATAAAAAATATTAGGCCCAAAATGCAAGCACAGTTTTCTTTTGTTGTGTTCGTTTCAAGTGAAAAACAGGTCTTGACGTTCGTCCGGAAACGCGTCTCGTGAAACAATCGTCGACATGGTAGTGTATCCAGCAAAATAATCTGCAGCAATGCATAGCATATTGAAGTTATATTATTGCTATTCTTGCACTCTGGATGCCTGCACGCATGTGCGCACCGAGTTTCAAGCCATTTGATAAAGCACGTGGTACGTATTGTGTCATCAAAGTTGATGTGTACATTTGTACACACTGGGACTAAAGGGTACAAAGACTAAGAGGCCGAATTTTTTACTTGTTTTGGCTTCTTGGTGTTTTTTTCCTAGTTAGTCGCTACAGTATCATGCTCTCTTTTCGCTCCAACTCCTCGTATTTGAATTAAAAGACAACAAATGAAAATCTATTCCTTAAAGAAGTGTGATCCGAAGATGCACGGCGTAAAACGATCTCAGAATAAAGATAAGAAGAGCTGGAGAACTTGTCAAGGCCTTCGAAAATGGCCAAGAACAAAAAAACACTACTGAGAGTCTAGAATAATGCGCCTTTTGCCAGGTAAGACCTCTCGCTCTTAAAGTTTTGTAATCGCCATGACGTCCATGCGAGAAAGCACGATAGTGACGGAAGCTCAATTATGATGTTAATTTTATCTCAGAACATTGCTATACCGTACATTTGAATTATATTTGAGTTATTTACGAGCTAATTTGAGCTCAAACAAAATGCACCAGTGTATATGAGCCAAATACAAATTTTAATTCTGAGAACCGATGGTATTGGGCTGTGCATATTTTGACAACATTATTGATTTGATGTATTTACGGGATACGAACACACGGACACAAAATTGTTTGAAGAGACCCAACCATGTTGTGAGTAGCAAAAAAATGCTTTTTTCTGAGTTTCAGTTAAAATGCATTTGGCTCTTTTATATAATAAAGACCATATTTTATATATCAAGCTGGTGGCATGTATCGTTAAGATCTCTGTTATGCCAACCAGCAGAAGAAATTTCTATTCTAGCGTGCAACTAGCCGGTAAGGGGGGAAAATACACAAAGGTTAAAGCAGTAAGTAAATTATCCTAATACGACAACATGTGGTTAATTGACGGTGAAGGGACATGCAGACCTTGATTCTGTACTAAGGTATGCGTGCGAAGTTCGAATGTTAGCAAGTATTAGGCAGATGTCGGGGAGAGCACTGAGCAGTTTATTAACATTTACCATTTTATCAAGTTCTTAAGCGTGCGAGCCACCTGTGAAACGAAAAAAAAGATATTTCATAGAAATCGTTCAGAACACGACCGTGAAACGTGCCTCCACATATAGCGACAATTACGTTGAACGTTAAGGTATGCTATTTCTGAAGTTTGAGCTGTTTTTGGGCCAGCGTAATTATTCTACGTCGATGCACCTTCGTTGATACCAGTGCCACATATCCGCCTAGTGATTTTATCGGCCTCCGTAGGGTCCTAGGCGAACAATCAGTTGCATTGAGCTCTGTTTCATGAATGTGAGAGGCGCTGTTTTCACTGGGTGCGTAGAACACGTAAATGCGTCGAGATTCCGTCTGAAGTGTGCCTCGATGGCCAGATGCAGTCTTGACATCACTGCGCCGCATCAAGATGCTTCAACACGACCATACCGCTGTACTTCGTTTCATCGTTCCTAGATGCTGATGCCTTCACTTGTTTATATTATACGTTCGCGTTTGAGATTCGCAACGCGTTTGTGGCGGGCTCACTGATTTACGCTAACGGTAATTACCAGGTCGGGTCACTCAGCCAAGTATTTTTTTTTCGGAATTGGTGAGTGGCCAACATGCCTCTTATTGACGTGACGGTCGCAACGGAAAGAATGCACTTGAATTCTTGGTGGGCCCCTTCATATAAAATGCTTCCCCGTTAATACTTCGAGAATGCGTGC
Source organism: Rhipicephalus annulatus (assembly GCA_013436015.1). Lineage (NCBI taxonomy): Eukaryota > Metazoa > Arthropoda > Arachnida > Ixodida > Ixodidae > Rhipicephalus > Rhipicephalus annulatus. The sequence goes on from WOVY01004270.1 coordinate 433,399, forward strand.
ATAAGCTTCACCCTGAAGATTGTAACGCAACAACCTTTTCTGGTGGTGATAGCATTGCGCTGGGCCTAAAAGAAGGAAACTCGACGTTGCTGAAGTCTAGTCTGGTTGCTTATAGCTTGTTGCTAGGCACTAGCTATATATTTCATGCTAGGTTGTTGCTATAAGCTTACGTGATGCCATAGGTTGTTTCTACGTTGACTTTCAGTGCACAGGGAGTTCTACTTAAGCCACAAACAGTCGCAGACGCGACTCGAATGCCCAATTGTCTGGACACAAAACCTTGCGCAGGAACAGAGCTTTCGGACCTCTCATGAATCTGAGAGCCCGTCGTCGTTGTCGTGAGGTTTCCATCGGTTCGGGGCCTTCTCGCAGCCGTCATTCCCTTTCCCCTCTCTATTATTATCCCGTTGTACGTAGCTTGGGATCTACGGTTCACCACAGACATTTCGCAGCTATGTTTGTTTGTACGTTTGTAGCCTGAAATCCATGGCACCTAACCATTCTGGGGGATTGGCCAAGAAAACGTATAGTCACATAGACAGTAACGGCTCAATGCTAAGAAGTAAGACATTAAAGGAAAAAAAATCCAGAGAGAGAGAGAGAAATAAAAATGCAAAGTATCATCAGTAATACAGTAACCATAACAAGATTTTCAGAGCTGACCAGACAGCTCAGTTTGCCGAACCCGCTTAATTTGAGATCTATGTCTCATAGTTATTCATATCTTAAAAATTACTCCCAGACTACTCTTTTTTTGAGTATTTGTTAAAGTAAGCATTATGTTGAAATTTGTTTAGTGGCGTGAATAAAATTACACACCGTATCAAATACATCTCGTGACAATGTCTGAAAACGCAGGCACCAATATTTAGAACAGTTTCTGAGGTTACACTTCATAGCTTCGTAAACGGAATAGCTAGTAGTTCTTTCCTAATTACTGCGTATATAGGACATGATAAAAAATGTTCAATAGTTTTTAGACTAACTGTTTTCTCTTCATTTTAGTAGACCAATGATTATTAGTGCAACTTGCCGAATTTCTGTGGCCCATACACGTTCATGACTATAGTGTTTTTTTGGCCATTTATTCGAGCTCCAACTTTAACAACTTCGCTGTAAATGTTAGTTTTTTTTTTAAGGGAGGAGTTTTGATCACGCAGGTTCCGGGCCCTTACACGACCTCACTGCTCTTAAACGTGTCTGTGGTGTTGGTTAATGACGCTGACAGTGCGGTTTGAAGTCATGGTCCCCTCAAGCAAATCATATATGAACGCAGCAGAGTCCCCCAATACTGCCAGATCATTAGCTGCACTAAGGATTGTGGGGAGTATCTATCATGGGGCGGTGCGGAGGAAGTGGATATCCGAAGCATCAGGTTCAGGGCAATTAGTGCAAGCTGAGGAGAGAAAAGGGGGTTGATGGCGCGATCTAATGGGAGAAAAGGAAAAAGTGTGCCTTTTTAACTGGCGCCAGAGGGTCAATTGCCTTTCGGTTGCTGAGGAAGTTGTGTCGTACAGGGTATAGCTGACGCGCCACGCTTACCTCGGTCGTAGCACAGGAAACGAACATGTATGCGTGGGATATTGACTATTGTTAACTCTCTTAGGGTATCTACTGCAAGTATAGTTGCGAAGAACCCACTACGCCGCAATTAACTGTATTGCGAAGTAACGGGTTCCCCACTACGCTCCCGTAAAGCAATCAGCGTAGCCATTCAGTAGTACGCTTTGTTCATGATGATAATGAATTATGGCTCAGCACATCTGTAGTAATGGTTGGAAATCTTTCAACCAACCACTACTTGCTTCATTCAGATGATGTGACACCAGGAGCTATTCGGTGATTCTGCCACGCAATATTACATCTGTTAAGGTGACTTCTCAGCTAACATAACGCCTCTCTAGTTTTTTTTTTCCTTTTAACTAAGTGATTTCAAATGGGGACGAGGCCCTGTGGTAAAATACTTGACTGCTGCGCAGAATTTCATGATTCAAATATTTGGTGAGCGGAGCTATTTTCGTTTGTTTTTCGGAGACACCGTAACGCCCATTTGTGGACGTGCTTCAACTCTTAGTAGACCTCTGCGTAAAATTCTTTTGATCTGAAGTGAGCTTGTCTACTCAGATTTCAGTTGAAGTGATTAAACTTTATGCTTTAACATACAAAAACGACATGACATGGACGTGGCAGTGATGTGCCATGGGATTCTAATTGCCACCGGGGCTTCTTTAAACAAATTTAAGGAATCACATATATATAAAAGCTTCGAAACACCCAAATGGAGGCTTCGACATTGTGATTATGAGGTACGCCATGGTAGAAACCATAGAAACCACCTTGTGATTACCAGGCACGCCGTAGTGGGAGACTCTGGATTAAGTTCACCTCCTAGGGCATTTTGCTTGATGCGCACCATGAGTGAGAACACGGATATTCTTGTGTTCCACTTTCGTGAGAACGCGCCAAACGTGGCCAGGAATTGCACTCTTGTCCTCCAGCTTAGAAGGGGACAATCAATACCATGGGGGAAATTCGATCAAGTGTAAGTAAAAAAAGTTATGAGGAAGCTATGTTTAGTTGTTATTTTATCCTAATTTTCAGCGTAAACAACACCTGCCCGTCGATTATGAATGAGTACAGTCGGATTTCATGCCGCAGGTAATTTGCTTCATTATTCCTGGCAGCTAGCATTAAAATAATGCATTAAAAGCACGCAAATTTCGAAGCGTGTCACTCACTTAACAAACTAATAGATATTGGGTCAGAATTACGCACGATGTGTTATTGTTATGGAGAGAGAAGGCTTCATTACTATCAAACGTTCACACCATACGTCATGGCGTCGCCAATGTCCGGCAAGCGCCTCGTACAATAATTTTGCGATTTTATTAGAGGCCTAACTCTTCCCGCATATTTTTTGTAGCATAATTGCAATGTTGCCCTTTGATAGGTATGTTGAGTGTGCTCTATGTCGATCAATCAGGCATAATATAACTCCATGATATCTAATAACGCAATCAACCTAAGTGAATTCAAATTAGATTGACAATATACTGCGCAGAACGACAAAACGAGGCAAGCTTTTTCTGTAAAATATACTTCATTCTACACCATATTACGGTATGTATATAGTATATGTAGTGGTGTAGCAAACACAATTATTTTCATCAGGACATAGCCGATTACGCCTTCTCGTTTTATAAACAGTCCTTGAATTCCAGAAAAATACAGATTGCTGTAGAAGCCTCGGAAACTACGCAATAGATGTGATGTGCATCTAACAATACCGCCTTTTTAGATGTGCTCGACTTGTAAAATGGTCGGCTTACTCGATTGAGAAATGCCTTTTCCATCTCAAAGCTCGTTGGCAATCTCTTCCGCGTGACTAGCTTCCAGTACCAGAAAGCCCATTTGAATGAAAACATATTCACTACAACGACAGTTATCGTCATGTTCAGTCTATATGGTAAGTAGACATAGAACGCAAAGCCGCTGGAACCTATCCAAAACAGATAATATTCTGTGGTACATTACAAAAATAAATTTACGTTGCATATCATGGGCAGGAAGTCACTGTTGTTTGTGCACAAAAAACCAAATGAAAAAGTGGCCAGAAATGGTCCGAGATATGATACACACAAGATCGTTTGCATCTGCTGATGTCCAAGCTCACATTACACTCAAAACGCCTGACTTGTGGAAGCGTTCTCATTACTGCCGATGCGACTGACTTTACTGCTGACGTGACATGAAATGCAGCCCAGCTTATGGTGATCCATAAACAGGAAGCGGAATAGACAGTGCTAGCTACTACACATGTCTAAACGCATATCACTTATTGTGCTGGCAGTAAAGAGAAGTCTGTGTTTTCGGCCACGACAACAGAAACAATTAGTCAATTCGCTTTCAGTGCATGGTGTTTCGTTTATCTGCAGGACGCGTTCGAGCCATCTATAAATGGACCGACGCCGGCTAGAGTCAGGCTGAAAAAAAAAGTGCGTTTGCAAACTGGGATTGTAAATTTCCTCACTGGGCCATTTCGCCAGAGGCACTAAAATTCTGACTGCCTTTATTTGGCATGAGCAGTCTGTTCACGTAATGTGGGCGCCTGCTCACTCCTCTCAGCTCGGCCATGAAGTGAGCCATGCGGTTAGTTAGCCACAGACAAGCCCAACCTCCGGGGCAACGTCGTAGAAGAGGACGAGGGTTCGCCGGATAACTACCTATAGAGAAATCACGCAGCAAAATAGATAGGCAAGGGCAATTTACCTTGTAGGACAAAAATCTTTAAACGCGAGTCAGGCATTAGCATGGCGCCTCTTGCATACCATGTGACCTAGGGACCTTCACGTATTGCCTTTCAAATCCTTATTCCGGAAACTGAAAATTCTGTAATAGGGCAGACCTCGCCAACCTGAAAGGTGCCTAATGGGTCAGAACGGCAGGTAGAGAATGGAGGGGAGCCTCGGGCTGCTCAGCATGGCCCCAAAGATGAGAAATCGGTCGTCTAGCAAACCAAAGGAGCTGCTATAAAGCCCATTGGCCGTCGTCTATGCGGGGTGGACCCTCGCCACAAGCTTACCGGCAAATGAAAGTATTTAGGCATTTATTTGGTTAAACAGCCCATATAAAAACTTGAATGTAGTGTTATTCATATATACGCGGCGGCCTATGCATACAAAGCCCATTTTAGCAGTTCTTTCCCGACCAAAATGTCCAGCCTTATTGTTGAACTTCAGCTCATTGCACTTATTGCTGATCTCGAGCTGGAAATTCACCGTAAGTTAAATGATTCACCTATATGCAGGTATAGGACAATCAGAAAAGAGACCACACGTTTTTTGTGTCTAGGCCCAGAAATCAAGGTAAACTTGTATCTTATGTTATCACTACGGTAGAGAGAATCAAGGGGCACGCTTGAGTTTATGTTGTGCACTCCAGGGTATTTTGTAGTGTCAACAGTTCCTCGCTTAAATTCATGAAGTTCTGTTCCTAAAGACTGTTCTATACACCGTATTGCCTGTAGCACCACCCAAACTTCTTGTGCGCTGCCTTGTTCGCTGCCTTTGATCAGAGCGTATAAATTCAGATACATACACTCTGATCTGAATTCAATGAAACAGAAAACAGCTATTACGATATTAATATGAACCTACAGCATAGACAAGCAGGGATTTTAATGTCTCGTGTTATTGAAGAAATTCCTTCTAGCGACATCTGACACCGTAGAGTCATGGGGGCAGTAAAAACAGAGTTGCGTAGATTTTACATTAGTATATATAATCTCTGAACACGCACTGGGCTTAATCTGCATGTGGCTCTAAAATGCTGACGCGTGGAAATCAGAATTTACTGCACAGGTGCATGCAACCGCCAAAGCACTGCAAAGTCAACGCGATGCGAGCTTGCGAAGGCAATGCTCTAGTGGAGGCCACTTTGGCTGCTCGTTCATCCATGTCATACAGCGGGGCCTGGTCGAACCTTGGCTCATGGGCACGCCGACCTGTTCCGAAGAGTTGATCGCAGTATGGCAACGCCACAACACCGACACACACGCCGAAACTCACCGGCGCCCGCGAAAATACACGCGCAGTTGTGGAAGTGAACTGGGCTGGTGTTAAGGGCAATTTTCGAGTTTGTGGAAATTTGTTGCCATTGTTCTACGGGCCGCACGTTCAAAGAGAGGTCGGCGAAGACTGAGGAGCTGTGCTCCATTCAGAAGGCGACGTCAACGCCGCGCGAGGCCATTCTCACGGTGCAACCACTCCTCGAACTATTCCACGTTTCTGCCCTACCTGCACCACCCACTCCTCCTTTTTTTCTTTTTTCCTCGGCAATACGATAAGCATGTTTTATGGTTTCCGCTTCGCGTTTAAAGAAGGATTCCTGGTTGAAAACCCATTCGTTGGCTTTGTACTATATGCACACGAGAAATTCAGCGACAATTTGGACTGCAACCTTAAAAACACAGTTGCTTTATATATATATATATATATATATATATAGGAACAGAAGAAACACAACTTAGCGGACGTGTTAATTTTATTACCAACGTTTCGACCGGTGGACCGGTCTTCGTCAGGGTTTGCGAACAAGGGGACTTCTTCGCAAACCCTGACAAAGACCGGTCCACCGGTCGAATCGAAACTGTTGGTAATAAAATTAAGACAACCGCTAAGTCATGTTTCTTCTCTTCCGAAGAACGTTTGGCCGATTGAAAAAAGTTCTTCAGTATATATATATATATATATATATAAAGGGAAGAAGTGTGTACCTAAGGGCTCGTTTTTCTGTGTTTTTACACAATAATAATGATATCTAACGAACAATAAAGCCAATGAATGTATAGGGGAAGTTATTAGAACCAATGTAATGGAAATAAGAAGAAAGAAGTCTGGCTGGAACATAGAATGAAACCACGTTGTGACTGCTCACGGAGGATTTACTTGACTATCTGCGACGCTACGGCCACTCAACCACCATGCCTGCCTATATATATATATATATATATATATATATATATATATATATATATATATATATATATATATATATAATTAAGAATAAAGGAGCACACTTGCGAAAATTTGATAATTGTTTACTCTACGTTTCGGCCATGGCACGGCCTTCGTCAGGATTCAATATATATATATATTTATATATATTTCATACCTACGCAGTCTGTTTATCTTTGTGCATGTCTTGATTCTCAATTGAGTCGGTAAAAATAAACGACAGAATTCGTAACGTACAGGCGTGAGCATAAGTGTGCAGGGCAATGGAATCACGTGACCGAAGGCACCGACGCGCTATCTAGTGACGAGACGCCTGCTGCGGTGCGCATGCGCGTCCCATCGTATCAGTTGGCCTCTCATGTTGCTCTCTCCGACGATTTAGGAACCAATATGACACCTGTGTGTCACCGTCTTTTCTCGGTCAAATTTGTGCCATCCCTTTTTTTTTCAGTGTACTAGCTGCGACAGTGCCGGTTCTAGCACCGGGATCGCGTAGTTATTTATACCAGTTCAGTCATAAAAAAGCGTAACCAGCCTCGCAAAACCTGATGAAGCTAAGCACACAAAATTAACTTTTGTCAGCTCAGCTACACATTTGCAAGGAATTTTGCGCAATTTTTTTATGCTCTGGTGGACGACGATGAGGAATTGTGTCAAGCGCTATTTTAATGGGCTATACAAATAGACGATCCACTCGGCACGCAATTCGTATTGTGTTACGCATGGCTGTTTCTTTGCTGCTCTAAATGCTTTATTGCACACAATAATAGTTCTTTTCCGACGTAAAGCCTGCCTATAGAGGAGTGGCAGCGTGGCAACTATCGTCCTGCCTATAGAGTTAGTTTGCCAAGGAATTCCAAGCACCACGGTGTAGCTCAGTAGTAGAATACTGGGCTTGCACGCAGAGCCCCGGGCTTGAACTTCATTGAGTCCTTGGCGTTTTTATTTACTTAGTTGTTTTTTGCTTTGCAGTATAGTGGATACGGACACTGGCGGCAGCAGCGGTGCTGGCGGCCGGTGGACTACTACGCACTCGACCGGTGTAGTGATCTCATAGTAGCTTTCGCTGTAATTGAATATAAAATGTTGAGCACTTCATAAGTTTCTCATCGTTAGCGTTAGCGTGGAAACGGCATTTCAGTCACAGGTCCTGGTATTACTGAGCAAATAAATCAACGAACCATGAGATAAACTTTGTGGAAACAGAAATAGAAGGTAACACGAGAATACTTGGGCCCATCAGCCCTTTTTTTTATGTGAGACAACTCGGCAGAAGTAGGTACCCACATTTACTGGAAAAGATGCCTTGTGCTCATAGTCTCGACCATGTGGACTTATCTCTCAGTCATGGTCCGGTGAGAGAGGGAGGGGATGAGGATGGCTTTCAAAATGAATTGCTTTCCCAGTCGCTACGACTTTGACAGCCAGTGTTATGATCACGTTTATACCTTATGTTCATCTTCGTCTCCCTGTATGCAATGCTCAGTAACCCTCAGGGATATCATGCCCACCTCTTGGCTTTTCTCAGTCAGGTGTAGCCTCTAGGCGGATTGTTTTCCCTATAGTTGGCCTGCTCTCGACTTTAAATAATAACGGGCGTGGGGACGAGTAGTGATGATGTCTTCCAAATCTCAACATGGCTCTTCATCTTCATCCTCTTTTTTTTTCTTTTTGCTGCACGACCACACTTTCTGGGCATTGGAAATACGTTATCATTTAATTCCCTGCTTCTTGAAACAGAACGACCCTTCGTGAACGACTTTAGCTAAAAATGGATTTTGAAAGGAAATATCCTTTTTTTATTGTCAAGGGAGACACACTTTTTTAATGTGCATTGGATCTATACTATAGTGTGGACGACAGTTAAATAAGAGATATCTTGCCAATTGGTCATTTGTTCAAGACCCCTGTGAAATAAAAAGTTGCCCATGTCGGCAAGGAAGATTGCATTTTTAAGGCAACTGAGCACATTGATAAAAGCCAAACAAGATGAATCCACAAAGCTTTATTTTGATTTATTTTTAACAAAACTATAGGATGTAGCGCAATGGTGAAAAGTTTCTCAGAATGACAAAAAAGTGCGGAGAGGCGGAAATTAACGGAATAGGAAATATTCGGACAAGTATCTGGGCAGACAATGCGACAGTCATCCAGCGATGCATTCAATGGTAATTTCACCCGCATACTGGGTGAACATTAGGTTTTTCTTGGTCATGGCACATGCGTGAACCGAAGGAGGCAGCAAGCAGTGATGGGAAAAGCAGAAAGGAAGCGAGTGGTTGTAAAATGAAAGGGCAAGACACGTTGCCTGCCCGGATCCCCGGGACTGCACGGCCCGTTGCTCATCGTGGGTAAACCATGCGGCATGACGAGCCGTAAAAGAAAGTGAGAAGAAGTGGCCGAAGAAGAAACAATAACAGTGAAGACAATGTGCGCTTCTTGTCCGCCTTCTGCGCTCTTTTCGCCCAGATATCTCTTGGCATAATGCCGTGACCTTGAATAGGGTCGCTAGAATTTCTCCCATCTCGACATAATAAGAAAACGAATACGCCCAAGCTGTTCCGTATGAAATTGACATTTGCAAGCAAGTCCAATTCTTGTGCAATGCCGCACCAGGAGTTCTTAAAGAAAGAGTAACTAGAGCATATCGAATGACGTGAACGAATGCCACCAATTTAGTCATTGTACCCAAGAAAGTGATGATGTTCATGCAGACACATTTAAAAACATTGCTGTAGCTTACCTCAAATTTCGCAGTTGAGTAATTT
>WOVY01004271.1:0-144786 GCA_013436015.1 Rhipicephalus annulatus
TCGTGCCGTTCTTTTAGTTTTCCTGACAACGGGCGCATCCGGGTGCTCGAGGTGCTGCATAATTTCTTTCATCCATGGGTCTGCCCTCTGCTTTTTTCCAACATCCACCTGATCCAGAACCAGCAACGGTAAGGGGTTTTTCTTCGCTTACAGGCGCGGGATCATGAGGAAGGCGGGAAAGCGTGTCGGCATTTCCATTCTTGAGGCCAGGGCGGTGTCGCAACGTTATGTCGAATTCCTGAAGCAACAGGGACCATCGCATAAGACGACCGTTCGGATTCCTTACTTTCATTAGCCAAGCCAGGCTGGCTTGGTCAGTCACGACCGTGAACTTAGAACCAAAGACGTATGGCCGAAACTGTCCGCAGGCGTACAAAAACGGCGAGGCATTCTTTCTCAGTGGTACTGTAGTTCATCTCAGCCTTGTTAAGGTGGCGGCTGGCATAGGCGACGACTCTCTCTTGAGTTCCAATTTTCTGTACAAGCACGGCGCCAATGCCGTAATCACAGGCATCAGTGTGCACCTCTATCGGCTTTCCCGGCTCAAACTGACGCAGAATTGGGGCTGTGATCAGCTTCTCTTTGAGGGTTTGCATGGCCACTTCGCATGCCGCATCCCAGACGAAAGGAACATCCTTTTTGGTTAAGTTGGTCAGAGGTCGAGAAATGCGAGAGAAATCTTGGATGAATCGCCGATAGTAGTTACAGATTCCGAGAAAGCTCTGTACACCTTTCTTGTTTCGTGGCTTTGGGAATTTTTCAATCGCTGCTATTTTGTCTGGGTCCGGCCGGATGCTTTCACCTGTGAGAATGTGTCCAAGATATTTGATCTCCTGGCGAGCGAAGCTGCATTTCTCGGACTTCAGTCGTAAGTTTGCCACGTTCAAAGCCGAAAACACACTTTCCAAATCTTGCAAATGAGTTGCCATAGTCTTCGAGAAAATAACGATGTCGTCCAAGTAGGCCAAACAAACTCTCCAGAGAAGACCACTGAGGACTTTGTTAATCATTCTCTGGAATGTGGCAGGGGCGTTGCACAGGCCGAAAGGGACAACATTGAATTCGTACAGGCCGGGTCCACAGGCAAATGCGGTCTTTTGCTTATCTTCCTCTTGATGCCCACTTGCCAGTAGCCTGATGTTAGATCAAGTGTGGTGAAGTATTTTGACCCCTGTAGCACGTCGAGAATGTCATCAATTCGTGGCAGTGGGTGCACATCTTTTTTAGTGACCTCATTGACTCTGCGGAAATCGACGCAGAAACGCCAAGTCCCATTTGGCTTCTTCACGAGGACGATGGGTGATGACCAAGGACTGTGAGACTCTCTAATTATCCCATCGCGCAGCATTTCTTCTACTTGTTGCTCAATCTGTTGTCTTTAAAAAGGGGAATGACGATATGGGTGCTGATGAATTGGTCGAGAATCACCTGTGTCGATCACATGTTCAGCGACATGAGTCTGCCGGATGGGGTTGTCACTGCTCGTAAATAGATGGCGGTATTTCTCAATGAGCGACAGCAGTTCATCCCGCTCAGATGGTTGTAGGTGATCCCCAGTCTCTATGTCAAACTCTTGAGGCACTTGATCGTTCTCGATCGCCGTGCTGTCTGACCGGCTAAAAAGCATCGAAAACGAGGTGCGTCGCCCCCCAACGCCGTGGCCTCAGATTGAACCTCGCACAGAAGTCGCTATTGAAGTAAAGGTCGCAAGGGACGGAATTCTCCTCGTCGAACCACTTTCTCCGGGGCACCATGACGTAGGACGATTTGTTCGACGAAAGCTCTGGCTGCTTCTGCGGCAGTGGCCGCTGGACACGCGACAGCCTCGACCCATTTCGTATGGTAGTCGGTAATCACGACGATGTAGCGGTTCCCTGCTTTGGATTTAGTGAAAGGCCCAATGAAGTCCATGCCCACCTGCTGAAAAGGTCGACCTGCAGGTGGGATCGGTTGGAGGAAACCGACCGGCCTCCCCGGTGGTTGCTTTCGTATCTGGCAGTCGGGGCAGGAGAGAACAACTGGGAGGTGGTAGACCAAACTGGGAAAAAAACGTGACGTTGTGAATGTGGCGCGTTTAAAGCCCTGCCACGTTCGATTGGGCTCCGATGCCGACGACGCGGACGATGAGTCTGATGATAATCATGAGGTGCGTGATCTCGGTGGTGATGTGCGCGAGGGAAGTGCCAGGAGAGATGACCACGGATTGCATCGAAGTGTTGTGCGCGAGTGCAGTGCAAGGAGAGATGACAACGGATTGCATCAAAGTGTTGTGCGCGAGTGCGGCTCCAATAGTGATGTGCGCGAGTGCGGTTCGCGAGTGGGTCAGGAACTCCGTTTGCAACATTGTGTGCGCGGGACACAGACCAGTGTTCCAGTACAAAAGTGCGAAAGCTACGACACGGACACTGAACTTTACACGGACTGGAAGACATTTTCAAGTAATAACAACGCACAACAGAATGTCAGTGCTTACGAAACGGACACTGAATTGTATTGCAGTACCGATGAGTGAACCCCTATATTCCTGTGTCCAATGATTTTGTTTTGTTTTTCATCTGTTGTTTCTATGTAAATTTTTTAAAGCCTCTCACCTGTTATACACATGCATAAGTGTCTTTAAATAAGCATCTCACACACTTGTTGAATGCACAACCTTTTTGTATAATTAGTCTATTTATTGTGTGTTTTGCAGATAAAACGAGTGGGGCACTCTTTTTCGTAGGGGGGAGGTGTCGCGAGAGCAAGGTTTCCAGCTCCAGTATCTTCTCAGGAAATTTGTGCAAAACCAACTCCTCTGCTTCTTTTTTAAGTCTTTCCTTGTACTCTTCTACCTTTGGGTTTGTTTCTCTGGCCCTTACAGAGCTTCGGCTTTTGACTTTAATGGAATGTGGGATAAATCATGTTTTCCAGCCTGGGACAGGCGCCTACACGCTGCATTTACGGCTTACAAACGGAGCAGTCAAGGTCGCCCCCGTTCGGGATTAGAAGGGGAAAGCTTACCCGGAAAAGCGTCTAGCGAGAGGCAGGTCCGGCGCCACCACCTGAGTCTAAGCCATTGTTAACAGGCACGCGTGTCATTGAGAATGACACGGGGACGCGACCACTTAGCCTGACCGAGACATAGTGGCGGCCGGTAAACGACTATATTCCCCCGCGCTCTTGTTAGGATGTCCGGGCGCCTCGCTGTCGCATGTACACCTGGTAAGCAATAATGTACCCATCGCTCTTAAGGACGCTTCTAGAAAGCAACAATTAACGAAAGAACTTACGGGGCCCGAGCGTGGGAACGGCCGCCGACGGTAGTGGGCCGAAGGAGGCAGCACGGCTTGGTATGGGAGAGAGTGTCACGTGCGGAGGACCTTTCTCTTTGCGTGTTTCATTTTGGTAAGGAGGTTTTTACAAATGTAGTGCCTTTTATGAAAGTGTTTCTGTGATTGGTTGTGATGCTGCGAGTCCCAACATGTGATTGGTTTTTGTGAAGACTCTTTGTTCGACCAAGGGTTAAAAAGAGGATGTTTGAACTTGAAAAGTGAGCGGAGTCGGGGGTAAACGGCGGATCTCACCACCGGAGACCAGGCCATGCCGGCCGAGGGGTATGCCACCATTTTCTATGTTTTGTCTTTGTGACCCAGTGCATTTTGTAAATTGAAGTTGTGTTAGCTAAATAAACCCCCAATGAGTGCTCCCCGAAGTCATCGTGTTAACTTCTCATCAATTGCCTCCGCGGAGTTTCACCCACACTTATTCGTCTCCCTGGTCGTCCGATGCGCCTAACTTGAACAACCCCGACGTTTCGCTACACAGGTGTCATTCCATATAAGTATGGTAAGATAGACTGACAGACTCTGCTTAAGCGTGACAGAACAGATGATTTTGTGTATACTGCCTGGCACTGGAGCGCTTGTCCACAGAACGCTCTTAGTCGAAAAATTGGTGTACAGCTGAAGCTCCATCGCTTAACACGACCTTTTAACATGACACCTCTCATTCATCAAACCATTAAGCACAAATTACCGCTGACAACAAGAAATTGCGAAATCGAGTGAACCATGGGAATCCAACGGACACGCTAGCCAGTTGGGCGGTGGGTACACTTTCTGTAGCAACATCCAAGCGAGTCCGCTGGTTGGTCACGGTTTTTTGAATGCGTTTCCTAATCGTTCCGCTTTCTTGCGATTAAACGACTCCCGTTGACCCGCAGTGCCTGGTAGTTCATCGCGTGCATCCTTTTGCCCAGTCCTGCAAGCAGACTCGGGACACGGTCCGCGCCAGTAGCGGGTCAGCCCAAGGGGCCACTCACGAATCTGACCTCTCACGAACCCCCGAGGCTGCGTGAGAGGACACGCGGAATTCCGGAACGCGCGTACTCCACTTCCCGGTGATGTAGTAGACACACGAGCAGCATGCAGCGGTTTATGCGTCCGGAGTTCGTCGGAGCTCGCAGAATCGGGTGAAACGAGCACCCGCCGAAGAAGAGTTGCGAGAATCGCACTGCGCGGGGGCCACGAGGGACGCGCGGGCAATCCGGTTCTCATCCCTGCCACAGAAGAGCACTTATTTATCTTGTTGCTCGATCGCCTCCGCATCTGCCGCCGCCACGGTTTTCTCTTCTCTTGGACCACGCAGACTTGTTCGACCTTGCGGCATTGAGTGGCGCGATTAAGATGCGTCTTAGGAACCGAACCCGCGCAAAACATGATTCGATTTGACGGCGCAGTCGACTGCGAGGAGAAGGCGTGCAAGGACGAAAGCGCTTCGAGAGGGGCTGTTTATTGTTCCGAGTTATACGACCGGATGTAGATGATTGCATCGGTTCTCTGTGGGCCAATACTGTATATAAAGGGAAACGTTAGCACAACTGTTTGACGATTGATGGTATTGCGCGATCATTTCTCGAAGCACACTGTTTTCAGGACTGAGCTTATTTCGGTACTATATCACAAAGAAAAATATAGCATGCTGAGCTTGAAAAAAAAAGCTAGAAAGAGAAAAGAATAAGGAAAAGGCAAGGGGCTTAAACGAAAGCGAAACTTCTGGTCTTGTTACCCTATGCTGGGGGATAGAAGAACACAAAATGCTGACGGGCAAAAAACAAAAAATGACTGTCCAAGCACTCCGTACATATGGTTAACGAGTGAAAGCTGAAACGTGCGGCCCCGGTGTAGCATTGGGTCCAACCCGATGCTGAACAGAAGCCATTCGCCATTAGTTTGTGGTTAATAATGAGGCTAGACACGCGTTTGGCTTGGGTTTACCACAGTGTTTATCTCTGCGCAGAAGCCATTCACTATTATCGGTTACATGTTTGTGGTTCTTAATGAGGCTAGACACACGTTTGGCTTGGGTTTATCACAGCGTTTATCTTACATGCCACACACAGACATCGCAGCCGAAGCGTAAGTGTCACTGGAGAAACTCCAGCCGAAAGCTGGCCTTAATTCGCCCCGGCAAACGCATTCCCGCGGTCATCACTTTGACGCTGTTGTGCCCGCAACGCCGCTTGTTTGGCCGGGCCGTTGTTGCAAGCGTGTGACATCGCGAGCAAACTCGGTGGCGTGGTTTGCAGGATCCACCCGCTACCGGCGCTTGCATAGTGGTTCGAGATTTAGCGTGGCTTGGGAGGCTGCCGAATCATCGGTACACGGTTGCTGCCGGCCCTCGAACTCCAGGGCCTGTGTGTTTTTTTGTTTTTTTTGCTAGCACAAGCCCGGCGAATGCGAACTCGCTCACGTTTTCCCTGTCGGACGGTAAACTTCTTAGTAGAAATCTTAGTAGCAAGTAGCAAATCTTAGTAGAAGCTCTTAGTAGAAATCGATGTACGCGTGCTTGGCGTATTGGCTGCGACGGGACGGACGACGTCGCTCACAACGCAGCCAATGGCACGCATGCTTGGGTACCACGCTAAGAACGACGTAACTGATAGTACAACCAATGGAGACCGCTCGTGACATCAATGCCGAATGCTTTTTCGTTTCTTCTAGCCATATAAAGCTTTTGCTGTAAAAAGATAAGCCAGGAACAAGACGCGAATGAAAGTTTTTTGATAAGATGTTTCACACTTTACCAACCTACAGCTGCTTTTCATGAAATGAACGCAGCAGCGAGGACTTTGGTAGGGCCACATCAGTAATAAGAGTTGCATGTTAAAAAATTAAACAGTTGTTTTCTGTGGTTCCCGAGAAAAAAATGATAAAGCCCAGCAGCAGGTACTGAAGATTGTTTTTTTTTTCTTTCAATATACAATTTGGAAGCCTCGCGGAAATGCAATTTCGATGAGCCCATTTGTTTCCGCAACATTGCTTCTGGAATATGTGGTAGATATATGGACAATATTTCCACTGTGGACAGATTCCGTATGAAAATATATGAGAGTGTCAGAACGGCACGTGGAACGTTTCGCCAGGGAGGGTATACGATACACAAAGCACAAGGTCTGGAACATGAGAGGTAGAAGAGTACATGGATTATTCGAACTAAAACTTGACAGGTGGAAAACGCAATAAAAACGAATATTGTGGTGTGGGGAAAGCCGGAAGAAGACCATGTGCACGATAATTAAGTCAAAAGAAATAGTGATTTGGAGGTTTTTATGCAACATTCATCATGAGGATGCTGTCAAATCCAACAGCCAACATTTGGAGCATGCTACTCCGAACATCAATTTGGAAATGAACGGAATTCGTTCCGATGAATTGCCAGCCGGAGGGCGGAAGCAGCTGCGCATTCAGCGCTGCGAAACTTATTAGACTGATTGGATTTTAGATACAAAAAACCACGATATTTTCATGATGGACGCTGTAGTGGATGCCCCAGAAGTTTTGACCACCTAGGGTTCTTTAATGAGCACCTGATCCTAGATACACGGGCCTCAATGTTCTTCTGCCTCCACTGAAAACATGGCCGCCACGGCCGTTATTCAATCCCGCTGCCTCCGTGTCAGCATTCGAGCAACATAGGAACAGCTACATACCATAAATTACCGAAGTACAGCCAGAATGACACTGTACCAGAAAGACAAAAGCCTTAGATGTGTCATAAGTTAAGGGACTTGGCAAGATTTTGCGATACCTGACGACATATCGCAAGACCTTGGCCAAAAACCTGGCATGACGTCGTCAATGGCGTCTTGTCGTGAAGCCGCTGATCACAGAAATTTACGACAACATGCCATGGTGTTATCACCTGGCATAGACGCTTCTTCAGAAGTGTGCCGATGCAAGAGGCAGTTTAATAGCGGTTGATATGCAGAAAGCGTTAGTGGGGGAGAATGTCATTGAATGAGAGCGCCAAAGTAATTTAATGAGAGTCTCATAACAGCATACGCTTTCTCTTTGGCTCTCATAGTGCAATCTGAATGGAGTGTCAATTGTTCTGGACGAGTTTTACTGAGATAATGAGTATTCTTTTAGCACTAGATGACAACATTCCTGCATCAGGTATGAATACAATCACGTTGCGCTATAACTGCATTAGTGTAGTTCCTGTATTGAAATAAATACCAAAGACGTTGATCGGGGGAATTGAAACCAGTAGTTAAGAATGTGAAGATGAGAGTTGATATTGACTAAGTAAGCTAACATATAACATCTGGGCAGTCATTCATGTATTTTATGTGCATCACCAGTGTGAGATCTTCCCGAAAAAAAAAGCGCCGTTAAATGTGTTCTTTACTCGGAAGGTAGCAAGTATCAGCGAGATAGCTTCGGTGGGCACATTTGAAGGATAAATTTTCAGCTACAGCCTTCCGTTCTGTTGTCTCTCCTTGTGAAAATACGTCCACTTAAATACTCACTAAGCATTGGTGGTATGCTTGCCGAGCCCTATATTTAGAAATACGGCACAGTTCATTTACCCGTCGGCAAAAGTGACATCCGGCTGTCGATGCGGTACGGAACACAGCGCTGTATACGGCCTGAGCATCCTTTCGAAAAGGGTTACCTCTCCCGCATGTTCGGTGTCCGCAAACGGTGCACTTTGCTTCTCTTTTCCGAGAGACTCGAAGGCCCGGCGAGAAATCGTCTCCAAGACGCGTTTCACGGAGCACAGACAACGTTTCTCGAAGACACGCTCAGTGTCGGCCCGCGGGAGAGGCAGCCATCACGACGCGCTTTAGCGGGGTTCCTCGTCTTCTCCTTCTTCGGGCCGGCGTCATTCTTAATGTTGCTCGCGAAGTTGGCGACTGCGCACGCCTCAGTCGTTACGCATGAGGCCGCCGCCTGCGTCAGCAGTAGCCCGCCAGGCGGCGCCTGCTTTGTCTCTCAAGCCGATCGCAACCATTAGGCCTAGGTCGAAGGCGCAGCGAGGGTTTCGCTGATAGCTCATCTCTCCATGACGGTGACGAAAGAAGAAGGCCGAGAAAGGAGGAGGGAGAACACGGACTTCCTACGCGCGGAATCGTTTTCTCATGATGCACGCTCCAAAAAACGCCCCTCAAGGACAAGATGTAACGCAGACACGCGAGAGTTCGTATCGCGAACGAAGAATAAGAAGAGCGTCTTTTGAGCGAGCAAGCGGACCATCTGGTCGACGTCCGTCCGGTACACGCATAGAAAACGGTGCTTGTGCGTTTCGTAAGAGCCGCACAGGGTGGGCTGAGAGAATACACGCCTGTAGCTTCGCCATAAAAGACGACAACCACGAATTCGCAGTGAGGGCTGTGTAACGGCGTTGATTCGATATTTTCTGTTATCATCTCTTGTATTACTTGCTCTAAATTATCGTCGAGAAAATGACATAGGCATGCTGGAAACGCATTAAGCAGCATGCATGTACGAGCGCATGAAGGCAAGTGAATAAGCACGAGCACGCCACGAGCTCGACTTAATGCATGCGGCTACATAAATGCCTCATTCACAGGCATTATGCCCTGAAAGATTTCATAGGTGAACATTAAAGCACTGACATCTTCACAACCATGAAGACAGTACATTTGCAAAATCACACGTGCTTCGCCACTTTGCTGACTTTCAATTGAAAGCTTTAACGGTATTCTGGAGTGAAATGGGATTCCACTGTTCATTTGTAACCACACTTCGCTTACGGCAAGGACACCAGTGCATCGCCTGGCTCATCTGCCCCTGGCGAACGCAAACGCCGCAGTAAAGCAAGCAGCTCGCCGCTGCAGGGATCAGCGTTCGTCATTGCCGCACTGTTGATGACTGGAGTTCGCAGAACGAAACGGGATAATGCGGAGTGGGCACGTGCCATGCCCAGAATGATGCGCTTCGCTGGCTCTTTCCCGTGACTTACACATACACCGGTACGCGTGCCATCCCGTCAGAGAAGACGATAAACAAGAAACGCAACTACTCTTGATTGATATCTGAGATTTAATGTCCCAAAACCACCATATGATTATGAGAGACGCCGTTGTGGAAGGCTCCGGAGAATTCGACCACCTGGGGTTCTTTAAGGTGCACCCAAATCTGAGCACATAGGCCTACAACATTTCCGCCTCCATCGGACGCAACTGCTCCCGATAGACAAAGCAGCAGCAATGACGAATTATTAGCTTGCTGCTAGCTGCAGACTCGTTGCCATGCTTCCGCTCGACAACAGCTTGGCGATGCATTATATGTATGCATGTTTTTGGAGCGAAGCTAGTCCAACCTTGTCCCGCTTCAGGCGTAACCAGCAGTATCCCCCGAACAGTATGATAGATGGCGCTGTCTCATAGAAGTATTACGGCTTGGTGGCGCTAGCCACCACCCAATCTTAAGGGTACAGCCATATCCATATATCCATCCATCCACACACCAACTGCAGTTGAGTGAGGATATTTTAAATAGCGCTGTACCGCCACTCTCCGATAGGCTGCTGTGCGAGCTTTGCCTGGGTGAGCGGGAAACGAGTGCCTCTCTCTGTCTCCTAGATTGTCGCCGTATGTCTAGACTCGTTGGTGGGTCATGGACCAAGCGGAACGGGGGGCGCGGAGGGCCGCGGCGGCTCGTGCTCGTCGCCAGACAAACACACACAGACGGACGGACGCATGTACGAACGGATGGACAGACGGACGGACGCATGCATAGAACGACGGATATAGCTACACGGGGGAACGCATGCCCAGACGAACAGATGGACAAACGCTTCGCCCCACTCATCATCATTCACTCCATGAATATGATGTGATTTTTTTCATTTGATTTCGACAGCAACCCCACGCAGCTGCCTTACGGCGGCGCTTGACTTCATTTAACAAACGCTTCATTCCTGTCAGCCTGTGATGACCAAACGTAATCAAAGGCGCGCGAGGCCTAAAAAGAACGAGAGGATTGGTTTATTGATTGACCATCCACGATTGGGCGTTGGTGTTTGAATCCGCGTCACCCAATTGGGTTCGTTCAACGATAACTTTTAATTGGTCCTTTCTGTATGGCCTCTGGCGTGGTATCGGGACGCTTCCGAGAGGGTCCGAGGGCG
Source organism: Rhipicephalus annulatus (assembly GCA_013436015.1). Classification (NCBI taxonomy): domain Eukaryota; kingdom Metazoa; phylum Arthropoda; class Arachnida; order Ixodida; family Ixodidae; genus Rhipicephalus; species Rhipicephalus annulatus. Next base: position 10,420 of record WOVY01004271.1, read on the forward strand.
TCGCGCCGGATGCTCCAAAAAGCAGGTTGGAGCGAACGCTGCTTAGATTTGACAGTGTGTTATGTAGTGTACACGCGTGTAAAACGTCTTATTAGGGAAACTTAAGCAAAATAAATCAACTTAGGAGAATGTCTGTCGATCTGCACTGTATTCGTGTCATCTCTACGGCGGCTACCAATCAGCAACAAGAAAGTTGAACAACACTAGATTATAATTTAATAGAAATAACAATTTCGCGTTGTAAAATAGAAAAAAAGTTGTGTTGGTTGATCCATTTCCGCATATCTGAGTTGCGATCGCGCCACAAGCTTCTGATTCACATTGCCTCGTGGTCAAAGGTGATGCCAAAGGTCAAGTCCTGGTTGCCACCTGATGAACACCACCTCAAAGACGACTACTACTACTACTACTACTACTACTACTACTACTACTACTACTACTACTACTACTACTACTACTACTACTACTACTAATACTAATACTACTCTCAGCAGTAGTAGTAGTAGTAGTAGTAGTAGTAGTAGTACGAGCCCTACTGCTATTACTGCCACTACCACTGCTAACAACACTAACACCGAAAGGGCTCAAATACTTGTCAATGTTACCTCCTCAGTATGTAAACTCGCCTATCAAAAACGAAATCAGACCCTCTAATCTCAATATGGGTCATTTTCAGAGAAATATAAGGACGAGCATAACGAGTCTGTTGTCAGTGTCAGTTATTGAAAAGGAGTGACGTCAAGCACACAAACTGAGAATCGCCTTTTGTAGCATCTTCACAGAGCCGAAGGCTGTTCAGGTTAATGCTGAAGATGAGAGTCCTGGCGCAATAAAAAGGCATTAAAGCTGCTTCGGCAATCGATGCCCTATGGACCGAACGACGATGGTAAATTATGCCTGAGCCAACAAACGCGAGTCGTTCCTCGCGAGCCCGTACAACGGTCGGAATCAGCGCGCTCCATCCGCGGCGAAATTGTTTAAGAGCAAGAAAGCAGGATTGAGCACGGCAGAAAGTAAGATGGATTTACAGCCGACCCAATCGACCTCAGGCAGTCTTCCGTGTGTGCATATTCAGCGTGGGGAAGGAACACTGTGCAAAGGCAGGTAGACAGACCAGGTGAAAGCTGAGAAGGAGGAGATAGAGAGAAAGCAATCCGGGGGGGGGGGGGGCATTTTAGGAGGCTCTTGGCGCGCAGCGCGTGTCCTACGTACGACCTTCGACACCTGGAGTGCTTTGCGTGCCGCCAGCTTCCTGGTCACGTTCGTCCGACCACGGCAGGTAGTGCGCGCGTCCCCCTTTTTCCACTACGAGAGCAGATGATGATTGTGAAGAAAAGAAGCCATCTCTTTTTCTCTCACACACATTATTTCGTGGAGCAATAGGGACCCTATCCCTCAGCCCGAGAGTAACGCGCACCGCATGCATAGACTCCGTTCGGCGTTTGCTTGTCTTTGAGCAAAGCCGGTGGTAGCTTCCTGTCCCCTATCATTTGTGCCTTCTCCGCGCGTGAAGAGCTGAGACACAGCCCGTACACCTTGTGTCTGCCTCTTCCTCATCCTCTTGTAACTCTCTCTCTCGCAAACCTTTAGGCACGCTTTCTTGCGTCGTGAGGTTTTTTTTTTTTTTCAGAACCGTGGTGTCTTTTTGCTTTTTGGCTTGCGTAAAATGAGCGAGGCACAGGGCATCGCGCGTCACCCAAGCAGCCACCCCCCGTTGTCGCGGTCGCACCGCGCCAGCTTCCTCTCGTCGTGACAGCGTGTCATAGGGCGCAACGTTTTTTTTTTTTTTTTCGCTGTCTTCTTGACGAGTGCGCAAACTTTCGAGCATAAAAAGTGATGTAGAGGCTTTTAGCGAGCAAGAAAATAAATAAATAAATAACAGTGATTAAGATAGCGAAACACCGTGACACTTCATACTTCTTTCCCCGTCGTCGCGAACATGCGGCAAGGGTGCGCACTTTCCCGTGCTTGGCATTTGCCTTCAGCGTTCACTCTAAGTAACACGAATAGCCTTGACAAAAAGTTTTCTACACGCGAAGTGTGACTGGGGCGGAAAATGCAAGACAAAAGGACACCATTCGTTTAATCAGCTTTCGCATACAAGAATATTCTCTTGTTGTCGAGAACTGCGCGAAATTATATGGAGCTCAGCCTGGCATAAAGGAGGACCAAAATTTTACAAAACAGGAAACAAGAGACGAACTTGCTCTTTTTTCATATTATCAAAGGAAACGTTAATCTGCAACACGATCATTATCTGTTAATGGGGCTTACAAATTAAGGTTCATGCACAGCGACTTCAAATATGATCATTACAACACAATTGAAAGCGCTTGTCCTATGTTCCTTTTTGTTTCCTCGTGTGCGTGCTTAAACCGAACTTATATTAGGATTATTAGTTACAGCATTTTTATCCTTTTTTCTGCTGGGAAGTAAGGGTTGATTCACCCTCAAGGCCACTTGGAATGAGAACTTTCAGCGCCATGGATATACGCGTCTGAGGCTAACAAAGTGACGCGAACACTAGTATACGTTTTCTTTTTTAATGAACCGAGTTAATATATCACTTGTAGGCGTGCCCAATGGTCAGGCGCACATGCAGCGTGACAGTGCTTTCATCTTTCTTTCTTTCTTTATTTATTTATTTCTTTCTTTTTTTCTTTTCTTTTCTTCCTTTTTTCTTTCTTTCTTTTTTAGACCACCGTGGTGGTCTAGTGGCTAAGGTACTACTCAGCTGCTGACCAGCAGGTTGCGGGATCAAATCCCGGCTGCAGTGGCTGCATTTTCGAAGGAGGCGAAAATGCCATAGGCCCATGTGCTCATATTTGGGCGCACGTTAAAGAACCCCAGGGGGTCGAAGTTTCTTGAGCCCTCCACTACGGCGTGTCTCAAAATCATGCGGTGGTTTCGAGACGTTAAACCCCACTTATCAACTAATCCCTTCTTTATTTTAATACATTCATTTCTTCACCGCTGTAGGACAGCAAAGCACACGCACAAGCCGTGCTCAAGATGTGCCTCTCACAGTGAGTACAAATGATACCTGAGGCAGGTGTGAAGCAGAATTTGACTTGCGAAACCATCCTTAGTTGACGCAAGCACACACATTCGCATATTCAGGCCTTAGAAAAGAGCCGAACAACTAAAAATAAATCGAGCTGTGTAGAGGTCCCATGATGCCACGGTCGGGCTTGGCCTGACTGTCCCAACGTGGAGTCGTGTTTAGTAAAAAAAGGGGTAACGATTTAGAGTCATGGAGTCGTGCATCTCAAGACTTCAACTAAAGTTTCGCATTCATCCATTCAGCCGCCTTAATTTCTTGCAGTAAAACGTTCGTTCAAACTAGCTGCGTTCTGCGCTTTCTGTCTCTTAATTTTTTTCGTGCTCGTAGAACTTGTTAATAGTGCCCAAATTTGCCTAAACGTTTGCGTTAGTGACTCCAGCGAACCTTTAAGTGAATGTCAGCCGACATCTGCCAAGTATCCCAACTACCCGTATACAACAAGCTGGGCTTATGCATCTAAAACACGAAAGAATCTATTCCAAGAAAGGCACTTCCGACGCTTCTATACGGAAGTGCGCCGTGGATCTGAGATGCATAGGTGGGGAAATTACTTACCGAATACAAAACGAACAGGTAAAAAAAGTGGAGCTTCGCGTGCGACGCGATAGACCAGCAAAACGACAAGACGAAAATGAGCGCATCGTCGGCTCATCTCACGCGGCGGCGCCCACGTCAGCTTCCTTTACGCGGAAGAAGACGGCGTTTTACGCCGAGGAATGCGGACTATCTGAATGCGATCCATTCCTCACTTTGCCGTGTGTCAACTGAGCGGTGTTCCACATTCACGACGCGTGCCGGAGTACGGGCGCATAGGCGAGGATCGTCCCCGCATGGAACGCGCCTCGTTTCTTGCCATGGTGCGCGACGACGAGAGTCAATGGGAAAAAAATTGCCCGCAGCTTCCCTCGGGGGAACACTGAGGAGGATGCGGAGCATATAATTGGTTAACGGGGTGTTAAAGTGCGACTTACTTGGGTCGATGGCTAAATTGGTTAACGTGGTTGTGAAATGGGGTGTTAAATTGCGACTTACTTGGGTCGATGGCTAAATTGGTTAACGTGGTTGTAGGAGGGGGTGTTAAATGAGTGAACACGTACACACGTATGCGAAAGGGCGGCGCTGGTCGAAGGGACGTCGATCATTGTGTTTGTGGATTCGTTGGAATTCATTTCACCGCGATCTTGGACGTCGACGCGCCGTACAAACCAACCGACGAGCGGCAACTGAGCGAGCGAGCGCCGACCTTGAGTATATATACAGCACGACGGCGCATGCACTGTCAGCTGTTGAATGTTCTCGAAGCGCGACGCCACATGCGCGTCCACTGGAGAATCAGGAGAATTGTAGATGTCGAACGCGGTGTGTAGAGGAGGAAGGGTGCACAGATGGTGGAGGAGTGAAGCGCGCGCGGTGTGTAGAGGAGGAAGGGATGCACAGATGGTGGAAGAGTGGGCGACGGCGCGACGGCGCATGCGCGCGCGTCAGCTGTCGAATGTTCGAGAAGCGGTGTGGACGGCGCGGACGGCGTGGACGGCGCACTACAAGGCGCGAGTATAAGATGCTCCGCATCTAAAAAAATTAAGTACCTGTTTGGCGGACCCTGATATACCGCATCGTTTGCATTGCGGCGGCTAGTTTATTAATCATTCAGCATCGTTTGCGAAGCAGAGAGCGAATTAAGTCCACGGTGAAGAGTGCTTAATTGGTTCGTCGCGTGTAACTTCGGATAGTGTACGATGTAAATAATGAAAAAAATCACACCCACAAACAGCAAACATAATACCAAAGAATGAAGAAGAATGCTTTCTTCCCTTGCTTGAACATGGAAGTTTGCACCGTTTTTAAGGTCAGTTATCCTGTTCTTTGTTCTTCTTTTGTTTGTCTCAGCCGGTCAACACCACAGCCACATTGATTATATATATATATATATATATATATATATATATATATATATATATATATATATATATATATATATTCACCATTTCACCATTAAAAATGGAGAAGGAAACACGGGTTGCAAACACTGATTAAGACTTCTGAACAGGCATAACCAATAACTAAGAATTACACTAACGAACCAACGGTATTCATCCATTGATAAACGCACGGGCACATAATTTCGTTATTCGCTGGTTAAACATCTGTCCGGAGTGCTTCAGCAGTGATTTTCTTCGATACAAATCAGGCTGCCCTCCGCAACACTGACACAACAATTTAGAAGTGATTCATCGGCAACGTAGCAAAACTTTAGGCGAATAAGATCTACTGGAGAGGCCTTTTGATAGGTTCGGTTGATCAGCCTTGCAGCGTGTGCTCAATATTTCCTGCCACCATCGTAGAGAAGCTATGGGTAAATGTGGGATTCAGGTCATTATGCACCTTGTTTTCGATACCTTGCCAATTATTACGTGGAAACAGTCGTAAAGCTTTACTTGTCGTTTTATACAAGTTTTGTTATTTTCATGCACATTATTATTCACTGGCCTGAAAAAAAAATGTTATCATGTAGAGGAGGGTTCCGTATAGTGCGAGTATTGTAGGAATAAAAGGGATAAATAACACAAGCAATCATAGAAGCAACAAAAGCGAAATAACTAATCAATTGCTAAAGGCAAGAAGTTGAAATGTCGTACTTGTCAAGGTGGTACGAACTAACAAGGTGGGCAAATGAGACAGTAAAAAAATGAATTTAGCGTAATAAGACAAAACTCTGTAGGTATGTGCTTATCAGTAAAGCTGAAAAGACCGTGTTTTGTTAGATTGTAATTTTTCTTGAACCCTTAATTATGGGAATTACAAGGGTTTTTTGTGCAATTGTTACAAAACGTTTCTTTTTGATATTAAGTATTCTCATCATCCTCGAGTTCTTCGAGGTGTTTCTGGTACGTACAAAAGAGCATTAAGTCTTTTCTCGCGCAGCGAAGCATATTATATTCCCTTTCACTTTATTAAATACAAAAAAAGGTCAGGTAAGGCTCGGCATTTCTTGATATATTGCACTGAAGAACAGTGCTCTTTTTTTTTTTTGCTCGTACATTCGCCAGCCATGGAAGCGAGTTCTGCGATCGCGGCGTCTTCGCGAAGCTCAGTCCGCTTACAAATCAAGAGAAACGGAGACAGTCGGCAACAGGTTACGACGCTTTTGCGCCAGCAGATCGCCCCATTTTCCTCTGGCTACACACTCGTACTTGAACCTACATCCTATCTGTACTTGGCGCTGGGTAAACGACGAGGAGGATTAGCTATAAAGTACAGCGATAAAGACAGAAACCACGCAAACAGAAGGCGAAGAAAAGGCAGCTCTTAGCGGCGGTGACAAGCGTACACACAGTTTAGCTAGAGGACAAACAGGACAACACGACTCCCAAGAGACATAGGGAGCGGGCGCGTAAGGGTATATAAGTTGATGTACCAGTGATTTCTACGTATTGTTGCCCAGCGCGATGGCTTGATTAAAGAGCATTCCCTGGCGCACGCGAACGACCTTATGGCCCGGCAGTACCAGCGTCGCTCGTTACGCGCCGCTGGCCTTCCATTATTTCCCTCTCCCTTTGATTGATTATTATTCCAAAAGGAGCGGCGATGAAGACAGTCGGTCGGAGGAGCCCGTGTCTGCAAGCTGCCACTGCATCGTGATCAAGGAAAAAGGATGAAAGCAATCTTCGGTTGACATCGCCATCTTCATTGTGGCACCAGGAACGCGGAACGAGCAACCGCGTCGTGTGCAAATGCGCGTGCGCCAAACATCTGCTGGTGTGCCGAATGGAATGACGGGGCAGAGATCTTGGCCACGACGCTCGGCCTTTATTTAGAAAGCCTACATGGTGTAGGCCAAAGAATGTTCGCGTACTAAGGCCGACGTGTCCCCACCAGTCGAATGCTGCTGAGGAACACATGGCCGGCCTGGTAATCTTGCCTCCCGAGTCTCGTTCACTGATCAATACGACGGTCGTTGAACAGTCGGTTTGTTCACCTGCAATGCTGAAAGTGCAGGTATAACATGAAACAGGTAGAGAGCGTCGGAAAAAAAATGGCCCCGTATCTGCATGTAATCTGCAAACGTCGCCGAAACAGTTTTGTATCGGGGGAGATTGAACAGAACGTTTATTTGATGTTCTACGCAAGAAAATCGGTGAATGGTACTCTGGAGGCGCTGCGTTAGAGTGCCTCGAGCGTGCAGCGGAGGCGAACGAGCGCACCAAGTCACGTCACACGTGAGACATGAGCGCTATCTGGCAGTTATCTTGGAAAACGAAGCGCGCGGCGTGCCCGCCTGTCTCGGAGCTGATGAGGTGTAGAACGCAAGGTGACGGGTAGTTGCTACCACCGTGTCGTCTTAGCAAAGCGTTGGAAACACTTCCTTTTTCGTGCAAGCTCCGCATGGTCAGCGCCGCGTAATAAACGCTGCAGTCCTTAGAATAACTTACGTATGCCTTTTCTAGTAAAAGACACACATACAGAATATTGACGTGTTGTTATGATGTCTCAGATATGCGCAATAATTGCTTTCTAATTGACAATCACACAAGTATGAACGCTGAACCTTGAGCAACATTGGTGGTCGCTGCGGATGGGGTCGGCCCTTTAGGGTATCGTCTGGTGCAGTTTAGAATACCGTTAAGAGCAGACCAAAGTTTTCGCGTCGAAGCCAGGTCCCCAAAAAAGACTACAGTCTTTAATAATAATTACACTTTCACGCTCGTGAGTGAGGATACAACCCATACCGTTTGCGTGGCAAGCAGACGTTTTATTACCACACACAGCCACGCGTCTGCTTCAGCAAACAGGGAAAAAAATACTTCCTCTGCTTGAAAAGGCAGTGAAAATAACTTTCATGCTCTAGAAACACGCGCGTCCTGTACACACGCGTTACAATGGAGCATGCATTATTTATTTATTTATTTAAAATTCCTTACAGGCCCTTTACAGAGAATTGAGTAAGGGGGGTAATTGGTGAAGTTTTACAGATCACACAAAATTAATTCACGCGTTACAAAGCGTATCAGCACAATGAAAATACGACGCGGATTGCAATATAAGTTGAAGTTAACAGGCGATAACAAGAAAAAAGAAAAGGCAATTTCATAGTGCACACACGACAGTGGGAACCGAATACATTCATTATAGCATATGAAGGCGACATCAACCAAAGATAGCCAGCTGGCTTTACCTCAACGACGAGCAGTAATTTGTTTATAAGTTGCAGAACATACAATAGAAAAAGCACCAAAAAACGCAGAACCTATGCCCATATACAGAAAACATTTCCAGTGTGCAACAAACATAATCGGGCACAAAATCCGACACTAAAAAAAATGTGCAGAACAGTGGCAAGTCTATTGTGAGAAGAGAGTAAGCAGCAACTGACGGAAAGAATTATTGTCAGATACAGATGCGAGCCCCGCCACGGTGGTCTAGTGGCTACGGTACTCGGCTGCTGACCCGCAGGTCGCGGGTTCGAATCCCGGCTGCGGCGGCTGCATTTCCGGTGGAGGTGGAAATGTTGTAGGCCCGTGTGCTCAGATTTGGGCGCACGTTAAAGAACCCCAGGTGGTCGAAATTTCCGGAGCCCTCCACTACGGCGTCTCTCATAATCATATGGTGGTTTTGGGACGTTAAATCCCACAAATCAATCAATCAATCAGATACAGATGCGATGTTATCTGGAAGACCATTCCACAAACGTATGGCGCGAGGAAGAGCAGATGAGTTGAATGAATCAGTTGCCCCGTATAATCGCTTGAAACTGAAGTGATTACGCAACCTACGTGAAGAAATGGAAGGAACATCCAGGTGGAGTGGGAGGGGTCTCTTGGTGTACACGTATTTGTGAAAAAGTCAAAGAAGGGAAATGTCGCGACGAGTGCTCAGGGGTTGAGGAGAAAGATTGTTTTTAATTTGCGTTATGCTGCTGTGATAGTCATGATTGCGTGAAATGAAACGGGCCGCCCTAGCAGCAACATTGAGTGGTACAGGCCTGCATTGCCATCGGGCATCAGAACATGCGATTATCATAACGACTTCGTGGTTTAGTGCAGGCCACCCATTCCATGTGACTGCACGTATCCTCTCAAGACCCCGTTGTGGGAACATAGCAAGCCAGAAAGCGTTTCACGTGCATAATTGCTCGTAGTTTAAAGCATGCGAGTCATAGCATAAAATGTAGCGAAAGCTTCACTGACACAAGCCACTGTAAACTTTTATCGGTTACATTGTAGTAATCTAGAATTCAACCTTATCGATTAACTTGGCCAGTGACATGGCCAGTGACTTCCCGAGTAACATGGCCAGTAACATGAAAAAGAAAACAAAAACGTACTGAAGTTCAGAAAAACTTGTGAGAATGTGGCCAAAGTACGAAAACAAAAGTGAAAACGGTTGATATCCATGACGTCAACTTATATTGATGCCCAGAAATTCCAACGAGAAAGTTTATGAATTAATCTTTGTCCTTCAGTTTCTCTGCACATGATAAGCCTCTGCTGGTAAACAACCGAGAGGAGAGTATTCAAAGAAAAATTTATCAGCTTTATTACTGTTTCTCTTGGTTGTTCTTTTAAGCCATATTGATGAGTGCCAACGTATGTAGAGAGTGTATTGCTGCATATTTTGAAAGTATATTGCTCTTTGGATGAGAAAAAAAATTCTTGTCTAATATTTTTGTAATGCAGCAGTGACAAAATCCAGTGTGTGCCTGAAAACATGTATGATGTCCACATGTCGCGTCGCAATGACGCGGATTGTTTGGTCTGGCGATTGATATTGTTGTGGCCTCCAGACGAGAAGTGGAGTGTGATATACCACGCGAGGCAACCTCGGTGCAGACTGATAAAGAAGTGGACGACTTAATGCGAGATAAGGTGCCACTGAACAGCTGCAGCAGTGCACGTCAGTACGAATGACACTTGCTGGAATTCAAAATGAAGGGCGAGGGGAAGAGACTGGTATCCAGCCAGAGTTTTTTTGTAAAAGCGACTGTTTAAAATTCTTAAACTATCGAATAGTTTCAACCCTTTTGTCCCCCTTCTCTTTAAGCTGTATATGCCGCTGTAGGCAGGCTAAAGAGCCTTCCCCCTCCCCACACGCAAACACACACGCTCACTCGCGTATGCTGACAGCTTGACTATGAAATAGTTCTTAAAAGTAATTCTCTCTAACGCCACTGCCCTCTCTACGTTATAGTTTCATCTTTTTTAGGGGCGAGGCATTTCAAAGCGGCACCCGTTCGTCCCTCGTAGTAGTGCGTAACATGTCTTACGCTTTGACCTGCAAGGTGGTGCCGGTGACAGATTTCTCCTGTGCGTTGTTGAACAATAAAAAATTCGCAGCGTGCGCGTTAACTAAAAGCCGAATTCTCCTGTCTCTCATTCCCCATTAGCAGCCATTGGCGTGTACATTGAGCACGACCTGACAAGAAATGGTTGCTACGTTATACTCGCTGGGCGTAACCTCCTTGGTTTTAGAAAGGTTTAGCGAGCGTTTGGCCGCAGTGCCATGAATACAGTAAACATACCATGAACTCTGAGTGGTTAAAGGTGGGAAGTACACACGAAGCGCGAGCCCGTAAGAAAGTGTGCGCGTGCCACCTCTCGTTTAGTACTTGGAATGTCTGCTGGATGGCGGTGCTTCTATTTGCGGAATATATGATGAAAAGATGCGAGATGGTGGTACTTGGAATGTTGACTAGATGGACGAGCGGACACACAGACAGATGCATGGACGGACGGAACCAAGAACGAATGGACGGAGAAACGTTTAGCGAGCGTTGCGCCGCATTGCCATGAATACAGTGAACTAGTATATACCATGAACTCGAGGTGGTTAAAGGTGGGAAGTAGACACGAAGCGCAAGCCGTAAGAAAGTGTGCGTGTGCCACCTCTCGTTTAGTCCTTAAAATGTCCGCTGGATGGCGGTGCTTCTATATGCGGAATATATGATGAAAAGATGCGAGATGGTGGTACTTGGAGTGTTGACTAGTTGGACGAGCGGACACACAGACAGATGCATGGACGGACGCACGGATGGCTGTACGGACGGATGGACGCATGGACGGGCGAAGGGGTGGATACATGGACGAACGCAGGGATGCACGCACGGATGGACCTGCGGACGCACGAGCAGATGCACGCGCGGACGGGCAGATGGACGCATGCACAGTCACACAGAATGACGCATGAACGGACGGAAGCAAGAAAGAATGGAGAGAGTGGACAAAACCTTTACTTGATGTTCTGCGCAAGAAATTTGGTTAATGGTATTCTGGAGGCGCTGCGTTAGAGTGCCTAGAGCGTGCAGCAGAGGCTATAGCGAGCCCATCAAGTCAAGTCACACGTGAGACATGAGCGCTCTCTGGCAGTTATCTTGGAAAACGAAGCGCGCGGCGTGCCCGCCTGTCTCGGAGGTGATGAGGTGTAGAACGCAAGGTGACGGGTAGGTGCCACCACCATGTCGTCTTAGCAAAGCGTTGAAAACACTTGCTTTTTCGTGCAAGTATCGCATGGTCAGTGCACCGTGATAAACGCTACGGTCCTTGGGATTACCTATGTATGCCTTTTCTAGTAAAAGACATACATACAGAATGTTGACGTGTTGTTGTGGTGCCTCAGATATGCGCAATAATTGCTTTTTAATTGACAATCGCACAAGTATGAACGCTGAATCTTGAGCAACATTGGTGGGCGCTGCTGATGGGGTCGGCCGTTTGTAATATCCGCTGATGCCATTTAAAGTATCCGGTACCGTTATGATGGACAAACAGACAAATGGACAGACAAACAGACAGACCAAAATTTTTGCGTCGGAGGTCCCCAAGAAAGACTATCGTCTTTAAAAGTTTGCCCCTGTAAAGCTTTCGATATTCAAGAGAGCATCTGCCTCTTTGTCTACTTTTTCTCTTTTCATCTCCTTATCTCTTTCCTACAAAGTAGGGTAGCAAACCGGTGCGAGATTGGCTTGCCTTCCTTTCTCCTGCTGCCCTCAATACTGCTATGCACTTTATCATGTGCCTGACACGTACTCGCATTACGTAAACGCCTTGTAGCTTATCGTTTTCTTAGATGTATGATGGATGCATATGCATCGTAACTCACATTAAACTCATATGGAACTCCTATGAAAGTATGCAACGTGACTGTGAGATAATAACGAAGAACGCTGTTGCGAAGAGCTCAGCATTAGTTTCTCACCATTGGTCATCCCTTCATGTATACCGCTAAACGTAAGTACAGAAGAATATTTTGTGTATCACACATCTCGTAATCAAGCCGCTGCAACTGAGAGTCGAACCCACAACTTCATGTTCAACAGGAGCACCACTTGGAGACTGAACTACTGCGGTGCGTGACTCTTTCTATTTACGTGCCATTGAATGTAGATGTATCTTTCCTTTATCACTATACATTTGAAAACACGAAACTATAAGTGTCTTCATATTCTATCGCACGATGACATCTACTCAGTCAATGAATTTTGTATGTACACTTCCTGGACATATAAAATAACATCTCTTTCTTTCCTGTTCAAGCTCACTATCAACAAAATTTATGTAATAATAATAATAATAATAATAATAATAATAATAATAATAATAATAATAATAATAATAATAATAATAATAATAATAATAATTGGGGTTTAACGCCATAGTAAAGGACTCTGGCAATGTCGGCCACCTTGGGTTCTTTAACGTGCACCTAAGTATAAGCAAGCGGGCCTTGGGTATTTTCGCCTCCACCTAAAATGCGGCCGCAACAGCCGACATTCGATCCCGTAACCTGCTGGTCATCAGGCGAGTGCCTTAACCACTAGACCACCGTGGCGGGTATATGGAGTTTAAATATGGAACGCAACTGTGGAACAATTATGAGAAACGCCGTTGCAAAGGGCTACAGGTATCGCTTTTTGACCATCGGTCATCCCCTTCATGTACCGATAAACTTAAGTACACAAGGGTGTTTTGCGTATAAGACATGTGGTTATCAATTAAGCCACGCTTTGCAACCGAAACTCCAATCCACAACTTCGCATTCCTCCAGATAATTCCTCATTCCTGTGGCGACTGGATTATAGCGGCGTGTCACTCTTTCTATTTACGTCACATTGCAGATATATTTTTATTCTATTACTGCATAAATTGTAAGGTTACTTGCTTGGGCGAGCTGGTGGCTTAAATTCATTGCTACGTTAGTGCGCACCACTTAAAAGGCGAAGACTTATAGGAGACGAGAAACTACACGAACGCATGCGCTTATGCTGTGCACTCATTCGTCTCCCAAGTCTTCCCTTTTTTTTTGGGGGGGGGGGGGTGCAATAACGTAACCATGAATGAACTTAAAGACACGAAACGAGATCTCTCTTCAAATTCTATCGCACGATGACATCTGTTAATCAATGAATTGTAGCCTCGGTTTGCATGCACTTCTTGGACACATAAGATAACACTTCTTTCTTGCTCGTTACTGCGCACTATAAACAAAATTTATGTATAACGTACAACTTGGTGATTCTCACACTCTTTCACCCAACGCAACAGTTAATTTAGCCTGCCGTAGAATTGCCTTGCTCAAAGAATGAGTAGGGCAGCTCTCGTTAAACGGCACGTCATCACAAACGGCAAGGAGTGCGGTTTGTCTTGATACGAATAATAAACATTCGCAATGAGCAGCTATACTGATTGAATCGCAATACTTTTATAGTAGCGGCAAATATGAGCATCAGTTACTAGGATGCTAGGATGCTGGCTTGAAGGTCGCGGGTTTGATCCCGGTTGCCGCGGTCGCATTTCGATGGAGGCAAAATGGTAGAGGTCCGGGTACTGAGTGATGTCACCACACGTTAAAGAAAAACACCAAATAATCTAAATCTTTGGGGCCCTCCACTACGGTGTCTCTCATAGTCATACCATGGTTTTGGGACGTAAGACCATACATAGCATCTTATCATAAATATGAGCAAACATGACCGTATCACATGATGGTGTATTTTTTTTATCTCACCTTCGAACCTTTAACTACGTAACATATATGGGAGTTGCGCAAGTGTCAACGTCAAATATACCTACTGTTACCTAAGACCTGAAAGACAATTCTAACGCAATGAACATGTATTACCATTTTGTTTCGAGCTCGTTTGGAGGTGATATCAGGGGGATCTCGCTGTTCAGTACACTTGGAACTTGAATTTCGCCCGCTTCACGTCGATGAGAACAGCGTGATATTCACGACCGTTGGCGCAAACATAATTCGCATTGAAGTGCTTTCCCAGACCCTTACCTAATCGTTGGTACTGCACATAGTGCTCCCAAAGACGTTTCTACAAAAGCCTTCCGAGCAATGCCATGTATGGGCGCAACCTTTATTTTTCTCTGTCTCTTGGCTTTGTGTTTCGGTCTCCGTCGCCCTCCTCGTCCTGTGCTCCCGCTTCTGTTATCAAGCCGCTCTGCTGCTGCCACCGAAAAGTGGGATACGCGAAGGCGTCGCTCTGGGCGAATTTCGGCGCCGCGGCCCACGCGGCGGTCGCCACGAAGGCTGCTCGATGTCGACGCCGCCGCGTGGGACGTCACCAGTCGACACTCACGCCTCGGAAGCCCCGCCGACGGCGTCCCATTGCCCAAGCTGCTGTTACCGACGCACGACAACTTCGCACGCGCAACTACGCGTTACAAAATACCTACTGTAGCGTGAAAGCGCGCGACATGGACTCGTGTTCAAATAGTGTGGCAATATATACATGCCAGATCAATGATACCCCATGTTAAACGAGTAAGTCGTGAATCACATACGACGTTTCTTAGCGTACGCGTGAGAAAGAAGTAGAGAAACAGTAAGAAAAAACGAGAAAGAAAAAATAGCACTGTGCACGAAGCCCTCTCTTTCGAGCGACTTCCACGAATCTAAAGCTCGACTTCCTATCTGATGTCTTGCAATCGGTTCTTTTGCGTTTGCCTCGAGCACAGCTAGTCTCCTTCACCCTTTTTAAGTTATTTGTTTATTGTTATTTCTTGTTAACAGCAGGTTTACGATGAGTATGGAGTATTTAAGTACAGGGAATTTTCGAACAGATTCGCAGCCAAGTCGCACTCTTAGTAAAGCCACCAATGACCCAGTAGCCTGGAACTACGTGAATTTCGTGTTTACCTATACGGATTACTTGCAGCCAGGCACGGTGGCGAAATAACACAACGCAAAACACGATTTTCTGTCATTGTTATTGCTGCCTGCGAGTACCAATCATCATCGTAGTCATCGATATTCGTCATCTGTTCGTCAGTTCCATCAACCACGTGACGCACTTCTTCCTTTATGCCTCGCAAGTTTTCTAACAAAATAACCCCATCTAATTTTTCCCCAGTGGAGGATCCAGAGGGGGGTGCAGTAGGAGCAATCGACCCCCCCACCCCCCAAAACTTTCTGCCAGCGCGCCCCTGCCTCACATCAGTGCTTGTAGTCCACCTCCTATCACCAATTGGAACAAATGAGTGGAACCATTGTGAGCACACATTAATAGTATTTATACTGCGTTCACCGACTAATATCCTGATCTCACTTGGTGAACATGTTGTGCTGGTACCCACCAGCCACGGTGCTCTAGTAGCTACAGTGCTTGACTGCAGACCTAGAGGTCGCGGGATCGAATCCATGCAGCGGCGATCGCATTTTCATGAAGGTATAATGCTAGAGGCCCTTGAACTTAGATTTAGGTGCACGTTAAAGAACCCCAGATGGTCGAAATTTCCGGAAACCTCCACTGCCACGTCCATCGTAATCGTATCGTGGTTTCGGAACGTGGAACACCAACAGTTATCTACAGCTACCTCGTATGTAACTATATATTATCTGTTCTACACGTCCACATGCCCACCACCACTTCTGTTGGTGACTTTGAACTAAGCTCATTATTTATGTACGGTTGGCTTTCTTTCTTTTTTTTTACAGCTGCCCATAAAAGCGTGTTCTTTCCCTCCGGTAATTTTCCACTCCACCACTCACGTAGTGCGAATCACTTCAATTTGAAAAAACAGGACATGGCCTGTTCCTTGAAAGGTTTTGTTTCTACCAATAAATAATAAGCAGTGTTGTCCGATTCATTTCGAACCATTTGTGCAAAGATAAAAAGATATGTTATTGTAATGAAATCTGTATGATTAATAATTAACTAAGTGATTGCCTAACTACCAATAAGTGAAGCGCCACAGTACTCTATGAAGACCTAAACTATGCATATGACTTTATTTATTTATTTATTTATTAACTTATTTTTACATCACCAAGTTAAGGAGTCTAGCACGTGCGATCTCTTGGGCATCACAAAGGGAATTGAAAATTGATAAAACAAAACACTGTTATCGACAGCAGCTGATTAAGAAAGGTTAACATTGTCTTTCTTTGTTTTGCCTGATATAGAAGAAAAATTTGCTGAACAATGTGTTAGAGTACAGTCTTAAAGAACGACGTATAGAGCTGTCACGCTTCGTTGTTTGAGTTAGTACATCTTTATAGCTTTCTTCAGCATGCTAAAACACATCGTCCACCTACATTGCGTGTAAGTTCCCTTATTAGTGACTGCGTTCACTTGTGTGTGTGTGTGTGTGTGTGTGTGTGTGTGTGTGTGTGTGTGTGTGTGTGTGTGTGTGTGTGTGTGTGTGTGTGTGTGTGTGTGTGTGTGTGTGTGTGTGTGTGTGTGTGTGTGTGTGTGTGTGTGTGTGTGTGTGTGTGTGTGTGGTTTTTCATTTCGAGCTGATATCATTGCAACAGCAGCTTCACTCTGCTTTATAATATGAACATGATCATGAACATATTGCAATAAATGGTCGTGTGTTTGTGAAGCAGCAAATCAGTTCGTGATGTTCAACATGTCACTTGTGTTATAACACTGCAATATCTTTTTATTTCGGGATAATCATTTCATGCCAAATAATTAACTTTTTTTATTTTAAAAAGAACTATGGTGGTAGTTTTGTCTTGTTAATAAGAGATAAACGAGCATTTTAGCGAATTAGAAAATGACCAGAAGGTACGAGGATGAGTTTTGTTTGGGTGCAACAACATCAAAGTCAACTTACCCGACCAGTCGTCCAACCAAAAAGTGCTGCTTCTTAGCACATGTTCATTCAGCTAAATCTTCATAACATGAACTCTTCTGAAAGTCTTCATGGTGGCACGCGTTCTGTACTTTGCATTTGACCGCTTTGGTGGGCTTGTCACTTCCAGTTAGCAAAAAGAGCTTTTTTTTTTTCATCTAGTAGTGACATCACCGACAGCAGCTAAGAGCAGCTTTCAGGCTCCGTCCACTGCTTTTTTGGGGCTTTATTATTTTTTCTTTCAGTTTACGCAAGCGCAGTTTGTCGCTGTGGATCAACACAGCGACACCGATAAAACGAGGAGCGGGTGCTACGGCGCGTCTTGCGTTCCTGCCAGTCCCGTTTTCGATATCTCGCTCTGTTCCAGTTCGACGCAATCCTTATTCGCACCCAACTACGTTTGTGCCCCAGCTGCCTGAAGATCAGATCCCTTCACAAGCACCCTCTCTCACATCCTCTTTGAGCTATCTCCTTTTCTGATCGTTTCCTGGTGGTGCAAGTTCTCCTATACTCTCCCTACTTCTCGTTCCTGTCTGGAAGATCTGGGAGCCGATAGCCAAAGCCATAACTCGCTTTCGAGTAGAAGATCTGTCACAAATCGTTTCCGTTCATCGCTTTGAACGCGTGGCACTGTTCTCCTCGTGCCAACGCCGAAGGCAGTGAGAAAAAGGCAGAAGAAAGGCATTCTGTCAAAACGTGCCGCTTAATCGGCTTAAATCACATTGGCACTTTTTTTCCCTTATCTTATGGTGTGGTGGCCAAGAAAGCAGTTGAAGTTGCCTTTGTAGCCCATTGTTCTTTCTTTCTTTCTTTATTTATTTGTTTATTTCTCTCTTTCTTTTTTTCTTTTCTTTATTACTTTTTGTTTCCTTTCTCCTGCTTTCTTTCTTTTTTTCTTTTCCTTCTGAAACTGCAGAGAAACGAAAGAATTTCGACCCAAGTTTCCTAACCTTATTCGCGTTTCTAAGCCCATCTACTACACTATCATGCTCCCAACTCTAGCCACCTTAGTGGATCAGTGGCTAGGCTGCTCGGCTGCTGACTCGAACATGTCTGGTTCGATGCCTGCCGCGGCGGTCACATTTCGACGGAGGCGAAATTGCGGAGGCCCGTCTTCTGCGTCATGCCAGTGCACGTTAAACAAACACCAGATGGTAGAAACTTCCGGTGCCCTCCACTGCTGCGTCTCTCATAATCATGAACTTAGCTTGTATTAGCGTGACACATATGAAAAAAAAAGAGCAAAGATGATAGTGCCGTCTAGAAAGGTAGGCGCCAACTGTTTATTTCATGCCCTTTACATCCATCTCATAATCATATCGCAGTTTTGGGATGGTGAATTTCAGTCACTATTATTTTCCTTAACTCCAGTTGAACAGCACCACCACATATTTAAAGGGCTTTTACGTCAGCTTACATCAAGCCCGTACATGCAATCGCTTTCTGATGTACGCTTTTCTTTCCTTGGCCTTGCAAGTGTTTTTTTTTCTTTAGAGTACGCGTCAAGCCAGAACATAATTGCTCTAACGAATCAATTTCAGATTAAAACAGTCGGCATACTCAGGCACTGAGTGTTGCCGATATTTAACCCAACCACGTTTTCGAAAGCATTGCTGGTGGCGTCGTCTACAAGGAAAACCTGGTGCTTCGAGCGCTTTCTTTTTGCTTTCAATGAAGTATACCCGGATATTTCGTACACAACCTATCCAAGTATCCTATAAAAAAACGAATGTAAAAATTGGGGGACCCTTAAGCTTCCCCTTTAAGAGTTGAATGCGATAGTGACATTTTGTTCCTAGTGGGTACTTCGAACGTTAGTGCGTGAAATCTTTTCGAGCTTGCTATGCAGCCACTGCGTGGCCTTAAGGGTGCCCGAGCGTGTGTGTCTTTTGTAGTGGGTGGTTGGCTTTCAACTGTGAAGTAATTTTTATAATCCCATGCTCTGATGCCCGATGGCAATGTACGCTTGTACCAAGCATTATAACGGCGAAATTTTACTATGTATTGTGAAGCATGAATGCGGGACCCACGTGCTTTTAAAGTATGCACGTTACTCTCAGTGCATTGCCAAGCTATGAAGTCGTTTTCACTGAATTCTCAAGCAGAGGCGTGGCTATGTCGTAGATCACCTGCTTGCCACGCAAGCGACCCAGGTGTGGTACCCACTCAGACCTAGAATTCTTATTGCTTATTTTATTTGCATATTTCTCACTTTTTCGGATACGCGAACATGATGATTTCTCGCTCAGAACGCAACGACGCCGACGCCGCAATTTCGGCAAAATGAGCTTTTTAACGCTATCGCGTTAAAAGCTATACTCGGCAACGACTTTCTGTGGCAGCACAGCCAAGGCTACGAAGCCCAAGCACGCCCTTTTTTACTACGCTTCTGCATGCAGTCCATGAACGCGAACTTGTATGTACTGCCTGGCATAATAGAAAATATAAAAAGAAAAGATGTAAATGTTATGTTCAAGGTTGTTCGAATTATTATTAGGAAGCGTCGCCCATGTAGGTTTTTTCGTTCTTTGCTGTTTTTAGTGTTTCTGGTTTTCTGGAGCCATTTCACCTTTCCCTGCCCCGGTAAACAACGATGGTGTCACTTGGCTCCAGCAAGTTCTCATCGAAGCTGATACGCGAGCATGAGTGCGTGTTCATTTGGTGATCTGTATTCATCGAGCAGGAAGAAATGAAGACAGCGGTGCGTCGTGAAATATTTTGTTTCCCGCACATGCAATCACCGAGAATTTGTGTGCGAGTGATATCATAAGCGAAATGGGACTATTGATTGATTGATATGTGGGGTTTACCTTCCCAAAACCACCATATGATTATGAGAGACGCCGTAGTGGAGGGCTCCGGAAATTTCGACCACCTGGGGTTCTTTAACGTGCACCCAAATCTGAGCACACGGGCCTACAACATTTCCGCCTCCATCAGAAATGCAGCCACCGCAGCCGGAAGTTGAACCCGTGACAAGCGGGTCAGCAGCCGAGTACCTTAGCCACTAGACCACCGCGGCGGGACGAAAGGGGGACTATATTCGCCTTGAAAGTGACACCGGCTCTCGGCCACTCTTCAGCAACACCAGCTTTTTTGAACAAAAAGTCCGACTGGAAACTATACGTGAAACCAATGACCCTTTCACCAAATAGCGTTGCATACGTAGTCGGTGTTTCGGCTGTCTAATAATGTTGATACGATAACGCTGAAGATTTCGTATACCGTAAACACAGCTGCCGGAGCCCGTAACACAAATACCGTAAACACAAATTTCCGGAGCCCTTCACTATACGGCGTCTCTCATAATCATATGGTGGTTTTGCGACGTTAAACTCCCCAAATCAATCAATCATTCAATCAATCAATCAATCTATCTATCTATAGTGGAGGCCTCCGGAAACTTTGACTATCTGGTGTTCTTTAATGTGAACTGATATTGCACAGTACACGGCTCTCTACCGAATTCGCCTCCACCGAAATTCGACCGCCGTTGCCGGGATCGAACCTGCGACCTTGAGGTCGGCAGCCGAGCATCGTAGCCACTGATTCCCCGAGGCGGACAAGGGCGGCTGCAGAATCCTTTCTTGCAGTGATCTGTGTGTGTGAGTGTGTTTGTATGTGTTAGTGCACCTCGTCAAACATAAGGGACTCTGCGCGAATGACTGCATCAAACTGTAGCCTTCCTACGGTGCGCCTAAGTTGGTATGATTCCTGCTTACCTTGATAGCAAAGAAGCAGAGGGCATTGTAAAATAGAAAATGAACAAGATTACAAGGGTTATAAAGATGGATCACAATGCTTTCTGAAGTCAGGCTGATTATGATGATCATAACGGTACAAACGAATAGTGCAATGCTCTTTACTTTGCGTTTTAAAATTCCACATATGTAACTTGCAGAACGCATTTTGCATGATTAGCTGCTTGTATACTATAGAACAAGCACGGGTCTGCCCACCACTTAACGGCAGCTCTGAATATACTGTCGCTCGCGTGGTTTCTCTTCTAACTGCACACGGCCGCAACGTTCACCGCTTCCGAGCGTTCGGTGCATACGTGGACGATGAATGATTGAGGTACCTCGCGTTAGCCAGTACTCATAGTACGTGTGACCATCCAATTATCTCCGTCACTTCTCTCACGGACGATAGACCAATATCACAATTGTAAAGGCAGCCTTCTCGCGATTCGTTGCGCCCAGCTAATAACACCATTTGACTCCTTCAAACAGCGTATACACACATGCGCCATTACTTCCGTGGTGTCGTGCGCGGTGCGTTAAGCACTGACGAGGTCCTTATTCTTATAGCCAATAACTACGTCGTTGGCAAAGCAGACTGCGACAACTAACAAGTTAGCTATTGTTTTAAGTGTGCAGTTCTTTCCACAATTCTTCTAATAACAAGGCGACCGCGACGTGGCTTTAGGTACTCACACGTAGTTTTTTTTCTTTGTACCACTTCGCTTACGTACGTACGTGTACGTCGGATGCTCAAATAGACCGACCGCTTAAGCAATAACGCCTGCATGCTTAAAACGTCAAAACATGAGACTGCGAAAGAGAAGAAGTAGAGATTACGGGACAACCGGGAACAAGTTGTTTTCGAGTCGCAAAGAAAACACTTTCCTAATTGATTTTTTTTTCTATCTCTTTTCGCCACGTCTATGCGGAACGTGGAGAAACATGATATCTCGTCTCGAAACTCAGGCGAGGTCCAAAACACGTACCGGTATACGCGCGTGGCAGCGCAAGCAGCCAACACGTTCGATGAGAGCGTGGTTTTCAGATCGAAAGCGATAGAATTTCGAAAGCAGCCGCTTGGATGCGAAAAGCGGTCAGCATCGCCTCCTCAATTCCACGTGAAGAGAGTGGCATTAGAGAATGAGCTACTCTGATTTCAACGACGAGGTTAGCGCACCCGTAAGAGCGATTGAAGGACATGCCATCTGGGTTTATAAATATTTGGCCGTGGTACATGCTATCGTGAGCTTGATGCTTTTTTTTTGTTCTATGGGGCTCCAGGCATTCATAAATGGCTGATCTTTTTTTTTTCTTTTTTTGGAATTGGTCCTGCATCGTGTTTGGACGCCGTCTGAAGGTCATTGCAAGACGCACTCCTTCTGTCAATTGAGATGCTAAAACAGATAACTACTGGACCCCTGTTAAATATAAACTGCGTTTTCTCCGATCACAAAATACTATACACCGCACCAAGGAGCAGTAAACATGGCCTATAGGTATACTTACAAGCTTTATCTCTCCAACTTTTACATTTATACTGACCTCTGTCGATGGGCTATTCACAAATCTACGAACGGTTATTCGGAATCACTATCTGATAAGAGTGCTCCCCGCTGTGATCGAACATTTAGTAATGAATGTCAGAAGCGCATATTGATTCGCAGTACGAAACTAACTTGTTCTCTATACTTTTTGTGGTACACTTGCGAACCCAGACTCTCAAAATCTGGTCGCGAGAATCTTAACAATTCTAGAGCTGGATTGCGTGAATTTAGGAACAAATTTTGGTGTGTATAGCCCTCACCACAGCGTTTTTCAGCTTGTCATGAATTTTGCGTGCATGACATGCGCTTCGTGTATCAACAAACATGCCAGCTGCCCACAACTAAGGTTTCAACTTACTCCCCGCAACAAGTACAGGGCATGTACAATCGGTGTCAAATGGAACACGTACGACCAGTGGAGTGCGTGCCATAAGCGTTGCAGAAGGTGTAGTGTACGTCCTCCATCCGTCAGACAAGTCTGCTTCACACATCTTGTTTAACAGGACGGCATGATTTCCCTATAGAGTCCAATATTTTCGCTTCTGTTCCAGTTCTGACATTTCGAAACGAAGGCAACAAAAATAAAAGAAAATAAAGGTGAAACGAAAAAAAAAAGGCGCTTGGCCTGTCCACGCCGGCTCCTATCATTATCATATGAGAACTATGTAGAACGCAAACAAAGATATTGCATTTTAGGGGCATCGTGCATGTGCGGCCAAACTGCATTAAGCGTACCTGTCAGTGGTGATGACTTGATAGTGCACTACGCTGTTGTGAATGCTTGGGCCACGCGCTCCACTGTTCGCGTTTCATTTGACGCTGATAGTACAAGATGTGACGAGGCATACACAACAAACGCTGCATGAGTGACAGCTTGATGTAGCCTGATCTCCATGCACAGCATGGCGGCGAGTCTGACGGCTAGGAGGCACAGTGTATAAATGCAATGAAAAAAATAACATAGAACAACAATATTATGCCCGAAATAATATGCACAGTAATATAAACAGTAAACAGTAAGCAACATTTCCGTAAACATGTGGTACCACACAATATATGTGTTAGTGAATGAAGCTCTATCGCTAACCAATTCTTTAACTCACTTATTCCTTGTGTCATTTGCATACAATACCAAGACGTACGCGTGCGGCTGTTAACCTCCCTGTCTTCTCTCTGCCAACTCGCTCTCGTTCTCACCCTGTTTTTCTCAGCGGTCGTTACACAGCAACTACGTTTTTTTCTCGTATAGCGCATGTCAGAGACTCAGCGACGCAGACGCGCTCCACCACCGTCGCTGCCGCTGCAGAAGTCATGATCCGATAAAATAGGCATCAGCCGTTATTACCTATTTCACCGCCTATTTCGTCTGGCTCGGGGCACTACTCTGGAGGCGTCAGTAGGTGTGCGCGGCTCGAGGATCTGGAAAACATGGCATGCACCGCAGCCCCCCAACCCAATCGCACACGTCTTAACGCTCCGGGCACCCGTGAGAAATGTGCGGAACGTTCGATGAGGTGCATAAAAAAGAAATTAGGTCCCTCCAAACAGGCCGGTGAACACGACCTTATCGGCATACAGACGTCAGTCAAACATGGCCCTTTTTCTTGGCAGGCTTGACCTCTTTCACTTCTCGCTGGCTTCTCGGTGTATGCCTCGCATTCAGTCATCTCGCAAGGCAGCGTGAGTCTATCACCTCATGGTCTTGGGAAGGATGATGTATAAATACAAAGTAAAGCAGTGAATGGTGCAGGTTGGAACACACTCATCACGATCAGCGCACAAAAAGGACAAAAAAACAATAGCGTGCCGTACTCTTTCTTGTGTTTTTTGTTCTTTTTGGGCGCTGATTGTGATTAGTATAAGTACGATGTGGATTATGTAATGTGCACTAGAAGTCAAAGGTACGTTCATTACACAGGAAACTAGAAAACTGGCGCAGTGGACGAAAAACGTCATTAAGAAACATGAAATCTTGAAAGCCTCAAACACAACAGATAAAGTACAACTGACAGGGCTTTTCGAAATTAATCATAGGCGTACTGTAGCTGACATATTGAGTTGGATAGGCCTCAGCGCAATTTAGACGAAGACAAATGGAGACACACAGATTACAGACGAGCGGTGACTTACAACTAAGTTTATTTGCACTTGAACAAGCCTTTTTGTGCGTCAAAACTTGCCTGTACAACCTATACACAGAAGAGCAAGATAAAAAACGATATAAACGGTACGCAAGATATATAGGCAAAAAGAAAATACAAAGGCTTACAGTGGGTTTTGACGCATAAAAAGGCGTGTTCAAGTGCAAATAAACTCAGTTGTAAATCACCGCTCATCTGTGTTCTGTGTGTCTCCATTTGTCTTTGCCTAAATTGCGCTGAAGCCTATCCAATATGTACCTGCTCGCCCAAGTCAAAGTGCTTTTGTGACATATTGAGGTATAACACGGAGAGCATTGAAAATGCTGTAACTAATCGACAAAGCTTTGATTGATTGACACATGGGGTTTAACGTCCCGAAATCTTCATATGGTTATGACAGACGCCGTAGTGGAGGGCACCAGAAACTCCGACCAGCTGGGGTTCTTCATCATGCACCCATATTTGATCACACGGGACTACAACATTTTCGCCTCCATCGAATATGCAGCCAACGCCACCACCGCCGGGATTCAATCCCGCCATCTGCGGGTCAGCAGCCGAGCACCTTAGTCACTCGACCACCGCGGCTGGGCCAACGGACGAAGCCTCAAAGTGATGAAGAGAAAATTGGGCCCAGGCAAAAACCATATGTATGCACAGCGAAACAAGGAAGGCAAGGAAGGATTACCAACACAAATAGGATTGTTAAGGTTGCTACGGAGTATTACAGACATCTGTGCAGTAGCCGGGACGACCAAGGCGACATTGTATGAATTCGTAGCAGCCCAGAGGACCTGAATATGCCACCAATAACATGGGAAGTAAGGAATGTTTTAGAGGGATTGCAAAGAGACAAAGCTGCATGCTTGTTGGGGATCAGAAAATATCTGTTGAAAGAAGGTGGACAAATTGTGTTGAAAAAACAAGCCTCTCTATGCGTTGTGTTTTCTAACTGTGACGGTCGTCAACGGACCTTATATAAACATACTGGAAGAAATACATAGTGGCTCCACAGCCGTCATATCCGTCAAAAATCGTAATAAATAAAGCATGGAGAGACACGATCTCCTAAATACTATTCACCACGTGCTTACGGGTGATTTTCAGTGGCCTAAATTGAGAATAGCTTGTTATTGGAGAGTACGCAGTAAAATTTTGTTTGCTTATGACATTGTATTATTGATAATCATTAGGTCTGTTAATTCTCCTTCATAGTGTGTTTAACGAAGAAAACGAGCCCTCAAATTTACGCTTCTTTCGTTCATCGTATTGACGAGTAACTCAGCAGACGAATTTCAACTCAAGAGTACTTATTTGAACAATGAAAGCATAATGTGGGTCTGAAAATTAATATTCAGAAAAGTAAAGTATTATGCAACTGTCTCGGAAAAAAACAGTGCTTTGGAACTGATAGCGAGGCACTGGAAGTTGTAGAGTAATGCATCTTCTTGTGACAGGTATAGCAACCGTGGAGCCGTACCATGAAACTGAACTAGAAGAATACCAATAGCATGAAACACATCCGGCGAGAATTCTCAAATCGCGACTGGCAATTTACTAATATCCCTCAAGAGTAAGGCATTTAACAGCTGCATCCATCCTACCGGCACTTACGTAAGAAGCGGAAACTTGGAGGCTAACTAAGAAGGTTCCGCTTAAACTGATTGATTTATATATGGAGTATTACGTCCCAAAATCACCATATGAATATGAGAGACGCCGTAGTGGAGTTGCTTAAACTGAGGAAGACGCAGCGAGCAATAGTGAGGAAAATAATGGGTGTTGCCTTCAGGACCAAGAAGAGAGCAGAGCGGGTCAGAGAACAAATGGGGGTTAAGGATATATACCATAGTTAAAAATCAAGAAGAATAAATGAACATGGGCTGGGCCTGCAGTAGCACGTATATGCGGGATGGTCGCTAATATCATCAAGGGTAACTGATGGGATTCCAAGATAAGGCAAACGCTTGAGGGGGAGACAGAAAGTTGGGTGGGCAGTTAGATTGGAGCGGCCTTTGCGCTATGTGGGCGCAGTGAGGCTGATGATGAAATGCGGTGTTCTCTTCACCGTACAATGCTCCACGTATACGCCAAGTTTTGGAAACACGAGTGATTCGCAGTACTGCGCTAGCACACCTAGGTCGGGACACGCGCTACAATTTACATCAAAGGTTCGAAATTAACCCGCACCTTCACAGTTTCACTGCGGTATCAAGCATTTATTGATTGGTGTGCGGTGTTTAACGGCCCAAAACCGCCATACTATTATGAGAGACGCGGTAGTGGAGGGCTCCGGATATTTCGACCTCCTGGGGTTCTTTAACATGCACCCAAATCAAAGTATACACGGGCCTACAGCATTTTCGACTCTATCGAAAATGTAGCCGCCGCAACCGGGGTTCAATCCCGCGACCTGCACCCGGGTTAGCAGCCGAGTACCTTAGCCAGACGACCACGGCGAGGCTTCGAAATCAAGCAGGCAGTAGTAGAACCGAAATTCGTACGCCCTTCGTACGCCAGAACTCATAGTGCGTTCTTGGCCCAAGAACTTGGTAAGCCCGTGACAGGTCCACTAAAAATGAAACGGGCAACGCACGAGTGACAAAAACCAGTTGATATTTATAAACAAACATGACCCTTCCCCCCCTTGGCCTTTTTTTATTCGTCAGTACACCAAGTATAGGCAAAAAAAATCTAGCACTTTCGTGCACCGCCAAAAATGTACAACCAACAAATATCCGGTACGACTTCCTTAACGATGAAAGGAGGTCACCAACTAAGCCATCTGAGAACAAAACGGAACGTGCGAATTAGACCTCAGTAGCATTAGCGAAGAATGCTGACCGGTGCATTGTAGCATTTCGAGTGGCTGCATGTTAGTACCTAAATCTCTACTTC
Organism: Rhipicephalus annulatus; assembly: GCA_013436015.1. NCBI lineage: Eukaryota > Metazoa > Arthropoda > Arachnida > Ixodida > Ixodidae > Rhipicephalus > Rhipicephalus annulatus. The sequence continues at coordinate 37,891 of WOVY01004271.1, forward strand.
GTTTCTCAAAAAAAAATCCAGCCTTCTCCCTTCCCCGTTTCCCCTCTCGTAAGCGCGAGTCACTGCCGCAATACACCAACAAAGCTACCACAACTCTGTGCTTTTCATGCACTTACAAAGGTGAAGCGTGCTCGGTTCCATTTTGCCCTCCTTTGCGAATGTTTCTCGCGGAGTGCGCGTGAGTATAGGCTTTCCTGTCCCGCGCCAAATTGCCGCCCTGCATTCGAGCAAAATTTGCGAACAATGCCAGACTTCTCGAGGCTACCAAGTGTACACTGCCAGACATAGTATATAGCCACTGCATGGACAGCTGCCGGTCACACGGTGCAGAAAATAAGCTAATATATAAGGAATTATCTTCCGTGTCTGGCACGGTCAAACACCATTGTTGTTGTTGTTGTTGTTGTTTTTGTTGTTGTTGTTGTTGTTGTTGTTGTTGTTGTTGTTGTTGTTGTTGTTGTTGTTGTTGTTGTTGTTGTTGTTGTTGTTGTTGTTGTTTTGAAAGCCACCTCGCGAGCAGGAATAGGCAAAAAGGGTAAAAATCTGCAAGATAATTGCCCAGGGCGCTATGTTTTTTGTACGCATCTACCGTATACCTTGAGTGCCTGGTCAATCGGTGTACGTGCAGCGTTCAGCCGGTGAAATTCAGTGTGCTATTGTACGTTCTGAAAGTAGCTATTGGCTTGAAATTCCTTTAGGGTCAGTGCCTCTTTTTTGTAGCTATAGGCTGATGGCATATAAGTGAGATGGCAGATAAGTTATTCTTTCTAGTGTGTAATATTGCAAAACATCACTGCACTATTTGGGTGTATCTTCTTTCCCTCAATAGTGTGTCCTTTGGGAGAGCGAGGTGAACCTGCGATCCTGTGGTTGCCATTTCGTCGACATAAAAGCAGCCAGAACTGAATCTAGAAGTACCCAAAGTAGCGATTCCAATTTCGTTTATTGCCATAATTGTAGCTAAACAGAACCGCAAGAATTTGCCACAGGAGTAGCTAGAGTAATAATTGTTCTCATTGAACATATATTACCTTTTTGAATACAGGAAAGACCACACAAACAGTGTCACGATTTCATCCTTCTTTCTTGGTCTTCAAGTCGTAGATAAGTAGCAAATAAATAAATAAATTATAATAAATTATATTGAATTCATCATCCCTGCCTAAAGTTCACGTAGAATAGATAGGGAGTTCTGGCCAGATACAAAGTAACCCTAGAGTATTCGAGCAGAGAAGTAGGTATACACGAACATTAAGCGTTGAGGCAATACGTTTTTAACGCAGCAGGCCGAATTTGAGTTGGAAGATTTTACTTCATACCAGTTCATCTTCAGAAAATGAAATTTGGTGGACTATGAAGAGTGGGGTCATTTTCTTACTAATCTCTGTTTTTTTCCAATTCACATATATACACGCCCATGAGAATTAGAAACTTGTGCATATCATCAGCGCACACAGGGAGGTTTGTGAGCATACAGCAGGATAGCCACATGTTAGCGAGCGAGCAAAACTTCGCCACTCCGTATTGGGAGGTGCGCCGTGCATTGCACTGGGCTGCCTTGTTGCACATCATTAGGACACTGTTTCTGCCTTCCTCCGGTATGACTGTCCTCTGGCTGTTTGTGCTCTGTTTAATCGATATCAAAGACTTGTATTATTGATCGCCTCAGAATGATGTGAGTGACGGAATTAGTTATTGCATTGACAGATATGGTGTTGTCAAGTTTTGCAACGCATGTGGAACCACTTCCGACCTGGTTTTTTTTGCAGATTTTAGAGTTTTTTATATAATCCACATTCATCAATTTGGACGATAAGCTTTTTATTCAGCGGGAAGGAGTCCGCAGAGGCCCATGCATTGCCTGTGTTCTCAGTGACGTTTTACTAGCCAACTATGACCGTAATATTGAAAGCAAGCTCAGACAGACTAGCATGACAAAGTTGATGCGGTAGGCGTATGACTTTTTAATTATTTATAGCATCACTGGCTCTCGTGACCTGCAGCTTGCTGTTGAAATTGTTGACGTGTTCCTCACGGAGTCAGGTCCTTCGGAATTGACCACTGCACATCCTTCAAACAGTAAGCTATGCTTTCTAGAGTTGGAATTCTTGTTCTCAAATAGCCATGTCTGCATCACGCACCCATGCTTCAAATAAGCCTTCTTTCTTTTTCGTCTTCGCACTCGAACATTGCTAGGCGTCTCATTGCGAAAGCTTGCATGACAGCGGCACATGAAAGGGGTCTTTTGATCACTAAGTTGAAGCGAGTTCTTGTCCTCAAGGAGCATGTCTGAAGATTCTAGGTTTCCCAGGAGTGCCTTTGACCACGATCGCCGAAAGCCGTGCACCTGGTTTTAAAAACAACTGCTGAACAGCTCAATTAGCGACACACCTGCAGCAAATCGTAGTTTTCATATCTATGTGCGCAAGGGGGATCATGATCTCAAGAAAGTGGTCAACAGGGCAGGCGTTAGGTTGTTGTTTTCGGTCAAAAATAAACTTGGTTGCCCGTGTGACCAAGTAAATCAAGAGATCAATAGAAAAGTATTCAGCAACAAACATTGGTACAAATTTGCCGAATGTTCTGGTGGCGTTTTGTATATGATTCCTCCTTTTTCGGGCGTTATTGACTTGGTCAATTGGGGTGGTATACGTTAATGACCGCTGGAGATAGTCAACTGCCTTTTGATTGTAATGATTGCGGGACTTTCCGTTCAAATACTGGCATATGTCAGCCTACCCTCGGTTTTCCCTCCTTCCAAAGGAGTAATTCTTGTCTCATTGAGCCTTTTAATTGCTTTTGCACAGGCTGATTATTTCTTCAGTTGTTGTTGCTTATATATATATATATATATGTATATATATATATATATATATATATATATATATATATATATATAGATATATATATATATATATATATATATATATATATATATATATATATATATATATATACATGTATTTGTTCCGTCTTTCAGAGTTGTTTTATACTGTAAATCATGAACCAACCAGCGCCAATACGTACGCACATATACTGTTATTCAGTGAATAGCATGAATTATTACGGAGGAAGCTTTACTCCAGTGTATTTGCAATACTATTATTATGAATCAGTAATTGGCAACCTTTCTGTCGGTTGTATAATGAGACTATAACCAGAAGTTTGTGGTCGAAAGCAGCTGGCCGTACATTAAAAATTAGGAACTTGCATTGCCCAGCGCCTAATGCCTCTCCAACCATCCTGAAGGAGCAATGGTATGGCTCTCGTAAGAGCAGCAGTCTTCACACTCAACTGCTGGCCGTCCGGAGAGGCCCCGACATCGCGACGGAACTTCTACTTCCGGTGCCATCGTGGGCAGAGCCACCGACTTGATCGGAAGGGGGTCTCTGGCTCCCCCATATATCAGTTTCTCAGGACTCCAATAAAGGTTCTTGTCACGTCATTCCTGCGAAGTGTGTGCAGCTGCGGTCACAAACTTATTCCGCCAGTGCAAGGCCCGCGTGGTGCTATGTTTGCGTGTTCGACGCCGAAGATAGCACCCTAGGAGAAACTTCTCACATATTTTGTCATCCGCGGATATTGATGGAGTCAATGAAGATATAAAAACTAGCTTTCTATTATTTGTTTCGATCTCCCGCATGTTAGAGCGAACGAAGGCTGTGGCAGAGGCAGGATACCGCAGCCATGGGGGCTGAACTGCCTGCTATTGTTCTTCGCTACACAAGCAGCTCTGTTAGTGCTTACGTCTGGCATAAATAATTTCGCTTAGTGCGTTTACCTGTAGAGTGTGACGGCATGGCTTCACCATTAAAGCGCACTCCAAGATACTTTCAAAATTTGTGTATGATGAAAAGCTAAAAAAAACAAAAAGCGTCCTCACAACACAAGTACTCGCACCAAGCGTATCCGAAGCCACTTATTGATGTGTTCAGCGCAGAAAATCGAAGCCGTTCCATCGCCGACTTTCTATGGTACAGACAGACCTCTACATTTTCTCTCTCTCTCTCTCTCTCTCTATCACAATTTTAAGTTCTCTCTAGCAGTGCTAAATTACATGAACACGGTGTTCTATTTACGAAGCCGAAGCAACAGCAGCAGCTGGAAAAAAAACTTGTACAAAAAGAAAACACTTCGAATACCCTCCTGTCTAAGTGTATTCCTAGATTCGCATCTGACATTCGCATACACCTATAAGGACAAGGCGGCCTAGGATATTTTTTTTAGTTGCTTTGCACCGAAAAAAGACCTGCTCTCGGACCTGAGCCGGCTCGACTGACCAGCACGCAACACCGGAAGCAGTGAAACGAATGAGGGAATAACAAAATATAACAAAAAGAGACAGCGTAGCGTATGGTGGTGGGCCATCAACAAGAGGTACGGGCGAAACAAGTAAAGCACAAAAGAACGATAGGGGAAGTGAGTGAGAGAGAGAGGAGGGCCGAAGGTGGGAAAAGCAGAAAGAACAGCAGCCGTTGCTGGCCGGGCGCAGGAGGTCATCGCCGCCTCGGGGCCGCCGGGAAGCGCGGGGAATTGTGTGTCTGCCGCAGGTGCTCGAATGCGCGGTCGGTAGAGTGACCGACGCTCGTCGGTGCAGCGGGGGGGGGGGCCCTGTTTCGATTGCCCAACTCTGTAGCTGGCCTGTCGATGCTCAATCTGATCAGTAGTATGCAGCTTCGTAGAAGATGTGTGCATCCAACTACGCCGCGTCGTGCCACAGAGCCTGTTCAGTTTTGCTTTTGCACAAAGTGTCTGTCCTGGCGCCGAATTCCTACGGGAGCGGAACGCAATATCGCGTATTCGAACGAAACCACAGTGATCAGGAATTCAAGCTGGTGTACATAAAAACTCCGCTGACTCAAAAAGAATCCAATACTTCCAATTGTGGTACTTACGTTTAAGCAAACACTTTCTTTCGCGCACTTACTGACTGTCAGGATTGTTTCCCTGTAAACTCAACACCAAAATTCTGGAAGACGTACGCTACAAAAAGCTGTATTTGCTGCTTTGGCACGAAGTCCTGAATTTACATTCCGGTATATCCTAAAGGGTGCTAGCAACATGTACTGTGCAGTTAGACGGAATAGCTGGGAAACTAAGATTTTCTCAGACCAAGGGGTCTGAAAACACTTAACGCCAATATTACTTATATGAAAGATGTGGTACTATGAACTGCTTTGTCATCTTGAAGTGCTGCGCATTGTAGAGTTAAACGTCAATTGCTCCCTTGCGTGTGTAGCCCCATGGAATAGGCCTTTGTAAGTACCCAACGTCAGCTCCATGGTTCGTGCAACGTTGCACGCTTCTCGCGAAGGAGCGTGAGCACCTTGCATATACGTCTGCCGATGCACGCCACTGTCTGCGCCCCTTCCTAACTGTACCATCAGCCGCGCTTGCGTTTTGCACCGGTGGCGCGCTCATTCGGCTTCTGGTGGTCCACGCACTGCAGCCAGCAAGGATCGCCCTGGCGTGATTTTATTGTCTGCACGCCACAGCCGTAGATGAACAACTGGCGTGCTCAAAGCTGCAACGCTGGTGTGTCTGTATATACCACAGCCTTTCGCGGCCTTTTTCTGACGCCGTTCATGCAATCTGCTTCATCTTCTCGGAGACGTTCTTAGACCAATATCAATATCTGATAGGATATCAATCGGATCTTCATCCTGGGCAGGATTCAGGAACGCTATGCCGTAGCAAGTGAACATGGGAGATTAGAGTAAGATAATAGATTCAGCCACTTCACGTGCAGTGACGGCACCTCCGCATTCCAGCCTTTATTCGTTCCAATTTGCTGACCTTTTCACTTGAATGCATATATTTCTATCATTATTTTGAAAAAAAAAAGATTGTTTCATGAATGTATGTGTTTTCTTCATGAATTCAAAAACTGTATCATCTAGAGAATGGGAATCAGGGCTAATAGCTCCTATGGCGTGACCCGTTCATCTATGCCAATATAAACCGACTTCTCACAGCTAAATGGATCACGAACGGCCATCTCTGAGAAACTTATACAACGCATAGTGGTCCAGAATTCCTTTGTTGCTATGGCATGTTCTACATGCTGGCGTTCACAGTACGGGAGTAATCCTAAATCAAAAGTGGCCAGAGAAATGACTGCATAACTCAGAATATCTAAACTATAGCTGCGTATGAGATGGAGCGCGAGAACACACGCTATACAAGATATATCTTGGGATCGTTTACCAAAATAGTATTGTCTATAGTGCTGGCATGGATGCAGTTGGCTCACTTGTTGGACGGACGGGGGTCACAGTAGTACTTCTGCTCTTCCGTCTCTAGAGCATTATTTTTCGGCAGCATTTTAGAATGTAAATTTGAAGCTTGAACTTAGAAACTGTTCGCACAGAGTACTTACGGGCTGAGCCCGTGAGTCATTAGCAGCATAATTCCTTGAGTCAAGTGGGCCAGTAAACTTGAAGATGTCCGGTGCATTCGACTCGCTCATTTTGACAACAAAATATATTTGCATGATTTCTGACAGCGTGTTATTACGAAACAGTGTGTGAACAAAAATTATTTTTTTTAATTACCGCTTGTTTTTCGTTCCATCTAGATAACAGAACTCGCCGCTATCAATCATCCCCGTATACGTGTGGACCACGAGAAGTGTTGTAGAACAGTCTTTAATATAATTGATGTAGAGCGGTGGTGATCTGACACACGTGGTGGAATATGTGTGAAGTGAGCTGTAGTGAAGCGGGTCAGTAAACTCTACAAAAATTACAATTGCGTAGAGCCGACATTATTTGCTTCCATTTCAATACAAAACGTGATGCGATGTTTACGTGTGCATACTACACAGATCCCAACTTCATTATCACGACATACTGTACCCATTAGTCATACACTTGATCTCCAATTTTGCATGATCGACAGCACATGGGTTTCTCATAAGAACTTGTCTTGAAATTGATGTTTTTTTCTTTGGGTGTGATCAGTCCGCCGCGTCTGCAGGGTGTGATAAAAGCGTTCGCGCATTTTGTCGAAATGCAAGCTCCCAATTAAGTAGATGCAATGACTTGTAAGTCAGTGCAGTTATTCAACAGAGACGAAAGTAAAGTACGCATAACGAAGAAGGAAGGGTATACTGACAGCTGCCTATCTCAACGCTGGAAAGACAGCAGTAGCTGTCCTAATGAAAAAAAAAACTGTCCTTTTCGAAATGTTTTTTTCTGTCGTTGTTGTTACTGCAGTAAGCATCTACTTTGTTAATCTGTGTCTTCGGCGTATGCAAGAGGAGTCTGACATATGATAAACACAAAAAATAAAAACCGTGATCCGCTTACATTAAAAGCTGCGAATGAAACCCACGTGGTTCGGAAGAAAGTTTTCAGGTTCAAGAAGAGAAGGCCTCGATCAGACAACCAAAGCCCGATCCAACCTATTTCCAGGTCTGATGCTCTTCCATCCAGGATCGCCAGAACCTTAGCAGACGTTTAGCGAGGTTGAATTTTTTGGGCAACTTGGAACACGGGACAAGCCCCAGCACAATAGGAGAAATCACTCTGCGAAATATACTGCTCGATAACTTTTTTCTTGTGCTAGTTGGCACTTGCTGAATGGCTCGAAGTGCAAGGCTCGAAGAGCTGATGTGGACAGGGTGCATGAGCAACGTCTTTTTTTTTTCTACTCCTGTCTGCATCTTAGTCTTCCTTTTCTAACTTTACGCTCTAAATCATGTTAGTACACTATGTTTGAACCTGCAATGTAACATAAGTTTTCGGAAATAGCAAACATTTCTCTCCTCTTACAACCTTTGTACTCGTCTTGAGCTTACATGAAATCAATTTGCCATACAAAGGCAATTTACGCATTCTATGCCTCCTTTCTTCACGTGCGCATGTGAATTTTCGATTGTTTTGATAGTTCGTGAACTTCTGAAACCAACACTCAACGCTTTTCACAACACAAGATGTTTTACATACCCGATTACTGAACTATATTACAAGGGAAACGTTACACAAGATTCCCTTGCTCGATGATTTTTTTTCACACCTACTGAGCGATTGCTCAGTTGCTAGCAGCTCAGTGTGCATAAAGTACTATTTGGTCAATTTCTATACACACTATATTTTATTGAACTAAGCTTTTGTAGTTCATCATATGAGTGTAAAGAAAAATAGACCACTGCATAACGACACGTCGAAAAGTTATACGCTTGTTCGGTTTAAGAAAATGTTTATTCTCCGGGCAACAGCTAGCATTGCCCACTTGGCACACACCTGTACTTTCTGCGGTCATGATTGTAATTTCTAAGTGCTACGCTGGTCGCCTCCGTACCTGGTAATGAACACTTTCGTACACCATGGTAATATGCTCCAACCCCTCAATTGTCGTCAGTGCCACAATGGCCTCTTATTTGTCACCTTCGCTAATGGCAGCTATTTCAGCAAACTGTTAGGCAAGAAATATCAACTTTGACGCACCAGCAAAATGACAAGCAAGGAGTGGGATTTACAAGCAACTAACTGGTTTCTCATACATGTCGACTTTGCACCGTCGCGCTCGCCCTCCAGCGACAGAGATTCCATCACCCCATTTAGAACAGAAATATTTCCTGGCTGCATGGCCAAAGTCAGAAAATGACGTATACACTAAATTGACAAAAAAGTAAAATAAGTAATGAGCTAGGCGCATTTGATTTGACCAGGAACTGTCCGTTTTATTTCGGCATAACAACAGAGCAGGACATTCTTGCACACAGAAAGGTCTTGCTCGGAGCTGTACAAGTCGACGCATCGTCAACACAACAACGAAGAGCAGAAAGAACAAACCACTCAAGTCTCGCACTCTCTCTTTCTACGCAGTTTCCCATTTGGGGTCACGTTCAGTAGCATAAGCATTATCTGTTTTCAAAGTGTTCCATTATAAGCAGCACAAACGCATTTCAATTGTGACAACACTCATTCAGTTTACTGAACTTCTCCTACTATATGTGCCACTTTGCTAGTACAATATATTACTGATATTAAACTTTTTGACCATCTTGTATCAGAATGCAAGCGCCATAGTAAAACATACTCGATCGTGTTCAAGAAAAAAAGATAAGGATCAAAACAGGGATCAACAAACTGAAAATCGATGCCTCAATGTCCACACACAAATCCATGAGTTATTATTCAGTTTCAATAAATGTGCAGTTCACTTTTTCGTCTTCAAATTTATGAACATTTGCCATTTCATTCCAATGAACCAACTTTCTTTCGGAAAGATTTTAAATATTTCGGAACATCGATTAGGCAAAGAAGATGTCACCTCTGTGACCGCGTCATTATTAACGTGCAAGTACTTCTCGCATTCCCTGACATATATGTGTAAAATGCGTCAAGTGATTGACATCAGTCATACATGAACAATAAATTTCCTAAAGGCACATTCTTTATTGTAATGAAAAGAATAAATTCTCGGCCCGCACCATAATAAAATATGAGGCATCCTAAAGACACGGACGAACGAAATGTTATCGGAGTGATTAATAAAACAGCGATAGCAACATGTTCGAGCTCTCCTTATTTCAAAAAATTCATAACAGCCTCGAAACATAACTATTTTGCTACCACCTTATTGAAATTTTGATTGAACTTTTGCGTTTCCTTTTACATCAACGATAGCAGTAACAGGATATATTTACTAATATTTATCGAGCATGTACATTGTTTATCATCTATAATTCAATTCATCTATAATTCACGAATCATATTACAATGCGCTGAAACAATCAGAGCTTAAATTGCATGCAATAACAAGTGAAGCTAGGGTTTACTTTATCAAATGTTAGAAAACGCTTACAACTATACTGTGACAAGTACACTATTCATCCTTTGTTTCAGAGTCCCGGTCTGTCAAGGCGACTAAGATTCTGCGTAATATACTAGTATTCTATTTCATGATCAATTACATGGTAGCTATGCCTATTTCCCTAAAATGCAAGAAACAAAACCTGTAGTAGGTTATTAAACCTCCTGCTTTTCGAGCCCACAGTTTGTCGAGGTTTACTAAGCCTTGCTAGGCGCAAGAATAGGCTGTGCTGTGGTTGGCCAGGAAACAAAGCCAAAATTGCGTCATTGTGATAGTGGTAAGCTGAATGTGATGAACAAGGATGTGTTACTGTTTACCATGAAATAAAGTTCTGGAACATTTTCCAAAGCATTACCACAATGCCGTGAGTGACATTCGAGAAGCCTGCCAACACCTGCTGCGCTGCAAGGGAACGTAAGTGGCCGCATTGGTCAAACAAAAACAGTTCACATATTTCTAGCACGAGCACACCGGGAACGCAAGCAGTTTTTTTTTTCTTTTTTATATATAGAAGGTAAAGCGAATGGCTGTCGGGTGCCCGTATGCGCATAACTAATGTCATTTGCTTGAAGACCAATCGAAGGTTTCACTCAGCTGCCCAGCAAGTTGTAGAAGGCTAAAAATGTGCATGAACTTGCAGCTGACAAATATGAACTTATGACGTATTTCCAATATGAATGCGTAGTATTCAGCTTTGTAGCTAAATAGATAGCTAAAACGTTGGTTCTGTACATGTAAAAAAACGGAAGGGGGGGGGGGGTGTCTTTGCGTCAGAACACATTCCCCTTATTCTCTTAATCAACAGCTGAAATCGCTAACCAGGCATACGGCCGTAGATTTGTCGGGGCTTGGCAGAGATTACTTGGTTCGTGCGTAATGCAATGAGTTACTGTGTGTTTCTCACCATTATAAGTGACCGCCGAACAAAGGTGCATTCTTGCGAGACCCTTATAATTGACAGCTACCATGCACACGCTGTTAAGTCATGACAACCAAAACACGACTTCGATGACGGGCAGTCATAATAATCTGCATTTCGACACAAAACCAAACCTTTAAACCGTTTGCGGCATGAACTATAGCGGCTTTATGCTAAAACGGGCTGTTTCCCGTTTTCTCTCTCATTAAATCAATGCATGCCTCAAATCAGTATCTATTTATTGGTAAAGATCTGCAATGTTCTAAAAGGAAAACAAGTAACAGACTACAAAGTGAGTGTCTCTATCGCTTCATTCTTAAGCGCGCGCCACCTTAAGTCAGTCGATCTTCGGATTCCTTTCTCGTCTCAACTTCAGCACTTGCTTATGTATATCAATCCTATGCATTCGTCTGACTCTCTATTGCAAACGTAGCGAGAGCGCTCGTACAAGGTAGGGACACCTGAGAGTCAAGTTTGCTCTTCACGCGCGGTCAGATGTGCTGCGGCTTTCTTCCTTCCAAACGAATCCTTCTTAAGTAAGTGCTAGCTGGGCCATTCCACAAATGACTAGCGATCGACTTTGATCAGATGAAGTCACAATACATTTCCAAGCGATGATTTGAGCTTTGAGCGCAGCTCTTAGTGGTAGCATAAGATTGATGTAAAATTAGCCAATGCCAGTACAATGGGACTGCAGCATAAACTGCAACATTTTTTGCACGTTAACGCGGTGTTTGCATCGTCTTTCTGCTCTTTTTTGTGCATTCAATGCCAGAGAAAATAAATTGTTGTAAACGCAAAAAGATAATCTTCAAATAAGTGGTATACTATCAATCGTTGTTTCTCGATTTGGCTTACGCTTCTGAACTTGGGCATTCACTAATCAACGCACAGCCAATAAGCACAGAAGGCCCATCTAGCTAATCGGAATTGATTGGTTCTCTAAAATGCGCGTTGGGGAATTACACTAGTGCAGTATCAAGCGAACGCCTTCATATTTTCCCAGGGTTATTTCATGAATCCCTAGCACATCCACACAGGATTACAAAGTCGGTCAGTTGGCCAAACACACACAAACAAAACAGACTGTTGGTTATTACGAGATAACAAGAGCTTAACGAAGTGTTCCTCAGTGTTAAATCTTAGCGCTGCCTCGAAGCAAACCATATTTCTGGTCGCACCCAGTAATAATGGAGCTGTAACCAAAGGCAAAGTGCTTTAATCTAAACAATTGACTTGGCCGATTCGAAGCCGGGGAACAAGTGAGCAGAATCCTTGGGTGGTATTACGATGAGGATCATCACCGATGAGTCTTAATCCTGTGGGCACCTTTCGGCCGGGCAAGGCAATCCACGTTACATGCATATATCCATTTTGGCGTGTCATCGTACGCTTAGCCACCGTCATTACCACTCAGTCGTATAAAGTACATCACACAGAAAACACCAAACGGGGAAAAACGCACACGTTGAGGACACAGTGGCACTTCGCACAAAAGCACGGAGCGGTCGCTTATCATGGCATCTATCCAGTTACATTCATTATCATAGTGCACTCCAATATACGTTGACCGCACGGACGCTCCACGAATCTTCCGCGAGGAGCACGGGCGCGAGCGCGAGTGCCAGAAGGTAGTGTTAGCTGCCGCCCGATTCAAAGGGTACAGCCATATCAATTCATCCATCCATCCAGAAGGCCGGAGTAGCGAGGGCTGCACGCCGAGTAGAGGACGACAGGCCGAGTTGGTGTGTGGCCGCATCACCATGACCCTACCCTCGCAGGGCTGGGATAGTCGCGCACCGGATAATTCAATAAAGTCAATCGTCTCTCTCCATGAGGAATGGATGAAAAGCGTGCCTTGTTGTGGAATTCGTCCCACCATTTTTCGTGTTTTTTACCAAGCATAGTTCTTGGACGATGCCTTCTTTCGGGTAAAGTTTGTGTCCGGCGTGACTGGCCTGTGAGATGGGCCTCCGTAACCATTGTTGTCCCTTAAGTCCAGGTCACCCACGAGCTGAGCGAGCTCTCTGTCCTTCTTGTCCATACCGGAAGGTCCAGGATCGCCGTTGCCTTCAGGCCCACCATTGAGGAAGTGCAGGTTAGCCAGGCTGTTAGACCTCGACCGGTGCTCCTGCCTGATGGAGTAGGAGAAGGCACGCTCGTTTAGATGGCCCTTCCGGCGGTAGATGCCCGTGTTGAAGGGAGAGTCGGTGTCCCCTCCCGCAGAGTCATCATGGTTTCCATTGCTGCGCCTGTGCTCCTTGGAATGCTTCGAGGAGGGTGCGTGCTCGCCGTTTCCCCTGTGCTTGCTTCCGTGAGGGCGGGGAGCTGTGCTGTAGTTCTGCATAAAGTATTGCTCGTGGGGATACATGCCAGGCTGGTAAGAGGCGGTCGGACTCATTGCTCGCACGGCAGGTATGTACGAGGGCTCCTCGGAGCTGTACAGCATGGGCCTTTCAGGAGGCCTGCGCATCCTTTCCGAGTGGATCATCATGGGAGGTGGTGGATGGTTGCCGCTGTAGCCTGATATCATGCTGTACCCGTTAAGGTGAGGTGGAGGCGGCATGGGAGGGAGCTGCTGTGGCGAGGAATTCGACGAGGACTTGGACTTTGATTTCTTCTTAGACTTTGAGCTCTCCTTGTGACCGTTCATCTTGCTTGAGCCGGGAGGCGGAAGCGGTGGCAATGGTGGCGGCGGTGGTCGAGAGGGTATGGCGAGCTGTCGGGGACGAGACGACTTGGGGGGTCCTGTGGCGGTTGATTGAACGCTTCTTAGTGTGCCGCTGGTGTCCATGTAGACAAGTTCTCTGGGAGCAGGTCCAGTCCAGACTTTGTAGTTCCCTTCGTCGTCTTCCGTCTCGTCGTCGAGCAAGATAGAGCCACCGTTCGCGTGTGGCACGCCGTTGCTGGTAGAAGGCTCGGCTTGCTGGTGACGCCATGCTTCGACCTTCTGCACGGTGTCCAGTCCCACAACAGACTGAGCTCGCCGCGGTGGCCCGTCTAGAGCGTAGGGGTTCTCTTCCAACTGCTTGGCGTACGTACAGTCGGCGTACGCGTGGAAGCAGCAACGTACGAGGGCATTGGCCGCTGCCTCCTTTTTACAGATGAACGCGTGGCATTCGAGCACCTTGATGCCAGTAGTCCTCCTCAGTATGCACGCGAACAACGGAGGCTGCTGTGGTCCGGCGTGCCTCGCGAACGGACTGTCTAGAGGCAGAAACTTCTCAACGCGTTCAGATCCGCTTGAGCCTGGCACAACGACGTGGCGCACCGCTGCACAGTAGTGAAGCGTCTCGATGGGAAAAAATCGCACGTGCTGGCGCAGGGACTCATCAACGTTCTCCAATAGGAGTCCGTTGCTCCAGACGCTGAGCCACGAGTCAATGCCTCGAGCAGACACGGGTCCCTGATCTGGGTAAAGCTCGCGTAGTGGCTCCTGAATGCCCTGAAGGCCGTCCTTCGTGATGTGAGGGACGGCCGAACCTAGGTATAGGACCCGGCAGCGGCAGATTGGCGTTGTCGATGCGTTGTGGGCCATAGTCTATTCTGGAGCCGTACACGGAGCCGAAATTCCGTAAAGTCACAGCGCACCTCGCGGCGCTAGGCGTCACGACGGCGGCGCACACGCACACTCACGGACGACTCGATAATCCATGGAGGGCACCCGCCGGAACTTGTTCCGGTCCGGCTTCGCACGGCGAAGTCACAGCGAAGGTTCGCTTGCGCGCTGTAATCCAAGTTGAACTCTGATTACACTGAAAGTGAAGGCCAAGGGACACGCACGCGCACTGGATATACTCCGCTGCTTCCCACACGACAACAGTAAACGAAACGTCGCCAAACGTTGTCGGCTTCCTCGTCGGACGACGACGTCGCGCGGCTGAGAAGCCTTCGTGACCGCTGCGTGCTCGCAGCGGGGGAGCGCAGAACAGGGCAGGAAAGAGATCCCCCCCCCTCTTCGCTCTCAACTCCCCTTACTCTCGTGAAGAGCGCATGTAACACTCCTCGTCATTGGTTGAAAAGCAGCCTTTGTGACTACGCGGTCCAATGAGGGAGAGCGTTACAGCGCCGCCGACCTGGCTTCCTGCTGTACACAGCCGACGTCCATCTTGTAGCTGGCCAGGAATGCCGCCACAAAGAAATCAGAAACCGGTTTGCGCGAGGGGTGCGTTCCTTCCCCCCCAACGCTTTCGCCCCTGCACTCCGTCGGAACGACACCTGTGGGAGGAGGTGATTGCGGAACGCAGCGCCAGTCAGAGTACAGGTAGCCTCTCCGCTGTTTCTCCTTCGCCACCGCCTTGTCGGAAGGTTCGCCTCTCACACCTGGGGCAGAGTAGCATTCGGGTCCTCTTGCACTGCAACAGGAGGGACTCTGCCGCTACAAGAAGCCAACAACCAGGCCCTTCTTACCGCGTTCCCCTTACGCTCAGTCAGCGCTATGAATGGCTCCGTGCTTTGTATCTTTTTCACGCGCTGCTGTGTTCGGTTACTTCAAGGAAAGCTAGTGGTACAAAAACTGTCGAATGAAACAGTTCAATTCTACGACGTGGGTTAATTCAGAAGGCGCTTTGCAGCAAACAGTATTCAAGGTCGAAGCAAGCTCAATGGCTTCGGAATTGCGTAATCTTCGAAGTGAAAATTTGGGGGCTCGAAATACGGGAAGTACAGTCCGTTCTACCAAAAAAATGACTCGATTCAATCCGATTCAATTTATTTACCAAAACACAATCTGGAGGGACACCTGGGCAAAAAGCTGTCCCAGCAGCTTAACGAAGGCCCAGGGTCCCTTACTCGAGTCCTCTGCACCGCCGACAATGTTTCGTGATTGACCTCAAGAGTGTGGCAGCTTGGGCTAGTTGGTATGACATGACGACAGTTATAGCGCGAGAACAAAATGATGACACAGAGACAAGAAAGACACAGAGACAAGAAGGACCTTCGTGTCCTTCTTGTCTCTGTGTCGTCGTTTCGTTCTCGCGCTATAACTATCGTCATGACCTCAGGAATTTCTTGTACTTATGCGGGATTCCATTAGCATTTAACATAGCCTCTCGTGACGGTCTCAGACGGTTTGTTTCCTGTTGTATGCACAGCCTTATACCAGGTCAAACTTATTCACGGTTCTTTTTGTGTTCGTCATATACGGCTGTTTTTTTTCTGTTCTTTTTTTGTCCTATCTCTAAGCTCAGTGTTTCTGCAAGATTTTCTGCACGTGCTTCCACGCCACACGGCACCTTGACATGACTTCAGAAGCGACAGCTATGGGGACATCGACAGTTCTCTAGTGTTGGGGCAATCAGTGATCAAATACTGAGCACTCTACAAATTCGTAATGATGGTGCTGAAGCCGCCATACGTTTTGAAAACAGTGAAGCACCCGGTTCTAAAGCGCGCAGTTCTGTGGCAAGGAGGAAGCCCTGAGGGAACTCGAATGAATCTACTTCATGGAATAGTTAGCCTAGCTTAACATACTCGGTGCTGCAATGCATCCTTACCACAGCTGCACGATTTAGTGAATCTTGGTTTTGTTAAAATATTTTATTACCGCACTTGCTTCATTTTAACAAAGCCTTGAACAGTTGTGCGAACATTTACATAACTAACAAGAGGGAACGTCACAGTGATGCATTTGTAATTTACCAACAAATGGATTTCTATTTCTCGAAGTGCACTAAATTTCTACTATAATCATTCATAGCGCACTTCTTCCGGAGCGCGTAGCAAACCAAGCACGGTTCAGCGACATTTAATTTTTTTTAGCAGCTTTGTGAACGAATGGGTTGAAACAGTTGAAGAAACGTTAAGCAAGTGCCGAATCCGCTTTTTATTTTTTTTACGGAAATATCTCCAGTCCCACGGTTACCTTTCAGGATTTTCTTTCTTTTTCGTTTTCGCTGATAAATGCAATAATTAATTTTCGTGCTTGTGCTCAATTTTTGCTAATAATGAGAGAGAATGTTCGTTTTGTCAGAAACCTCAACTGCGACGGAGAGTATAAACTATAGAAATCGTACATCATCGCTAGCGGCGTAGCCAGGTAGGTGGTTTTGGGGGGTGCATGGGTAGCCCCCGAAATTTTTCAACATTTCGTATGTGTATATGTGCGCGCACGCTCATATTTATGCGTTCAAATTAAAGGACCTTCCGTTTCATGTCTCCACCTCCCGGAAACGAAAATTTGGGCTACAGGCCTGATTGTCGCAAACTTTGTAAAAATGGTATGGCTGATGAGCTCTCCAGTGCCCCGCCTTATGAGACATGATAAAAAGGTATAGCCTTCTGGTAGCTGTAATAGCCAGTTTTGCCGTTAGTGCTTCTTATCATACCCGGATTTCGGAAGTCATTCAGCATAAGCGGCTGCACTGAAACACCACTAACAATACGGGGATGTATTTGACTCGTGCTTAGTCGCTCGAAAATAAATAAATAAATACCTGCAACCGCAGCACTTCGAACCATGCGGAGCAAAAGCCTCCTACTGGCTTCACTTTGTTTTTCTGTGTTTCTTTCCCTTGTCGTAAGTTTCCTGCGCAAAGCCGACATTTGTTTTCATCTCGAGACAGTCGCTGTGCGACTGTCTCGGCATATCGCCCACACTTGAAACTTGTAGGAACCGCATCACGTTCGACCTTGAAATGAAAATTCCGCAACCTCGCACCCACCTTTCCCAGTGCTGCCTCTGCAGACTTGTATTTTCTGCCCACGGGGAAAGTGTTGCGGCATCCTGTCCAGTCTTTTTTTTTTTTCTCATCACAATCCACTGTGCAGTTTTTATTGCGATTCTGCCGGCAGTTGGTGCAGCTCCATAAGTCGCAAAAATGCCCCGTCATATGACACTATTATCAGATATTCCACCGAACAGCCTCGCCTAATGAAGCGAAATCTCACAGCATGGATGTTCAGCAGGTTTAGAACTAGCTGATGTAAGGTTATCTAGCGTTAATTCGTGCATATTAAAAACAGTGAGAAAGAAAGTAGTCAAATGGGGTACTGTTTTGAATTTGGCTTGTGGCCATACGTTACTAAACTTCTAAACTTTTCAATGAGACGCTTTTCTAGCGAATTAGTTCGATTTCAAAAGAAAAAATGCTCTTAGGAGGAAGTCATACCGAAGATCAAGTGCAGTGACATGCCGTAGGTAATATCAAATTTAAAAGTAAATGTCATGCCAATGAGTTTTTTATAATGAAGAACTGTGAATTTGGGTCTTCAGTAATCACGGCCATAACAACACCAACGTCTATATGTCTTCTATACGATGGAGTTCAGTAGTAATTGATCGTCAAACAGGTGACTGCTGGCGTAGCGTTTAAAACGGTCTGGCATTTGCCCTTGAACTAATTTGCTAGCAATCTCCACAGTGACTTCATAGGAATATTGATTTAGGTGAACTTTACAAATGAATGAAGGGCATAGTGAAGCACTGCAGAGGGAGACAACAAACTTAACTCACGCAACTTAGCGAAGTTTCAGTTACGAAATATGAGGAAAGAATGTTTGTCCAAGCGCTTTGTTAACATTTTTTGTTATTTGTTATTTTCGCAGACTAGCACTGCGGGGTGAGGAATAATCACTGAGAGAGAGTGATAAAAAGGGCTATAAACATATTTAATAGTTTGCTGAAGAGAGGCGGCTGGAGAAACATTGCTTGCTCTTGACTCTTCTTTTCAACTCTTGTGCATGCCTTTTCCAGCAATTTTCAGCCAGTGCACGTGACATCAAGAGAAAAGGCTTCGCCTGATTTTGTCTCTCGCAGTGAGTGAACGAAAGGAAGCCATGAGCTTATGGGAACATCGTGTTGTCTCTCCGTGCATGTTTCTATAGCCAATCTAATCTCTAAAATATTTGTCTCCTAACCACAAGCAATAAAAGCGTAATAATACACGATCTTAAAGGTTGTGCTTCTATAATAAACGTATCTCTGTGTGCGTTCACCAACGGATCCAACGTTTGACAAAGCAGCACGATCATCAATGACTCTCACAAAACACTCACCATTTGTATCAAAGCAACCTCGTTTCAACTAATTAATGCCCTTTATCACGAATTCGCAACTGATTGTCACGCATTTGTGTATCTGCACGCACAGTACTTGCACATTAATAAGGGTAATGCTACTCACCAATGAGTGCGTGAGCCGGTGAGAAGAGCCACGTGAAGCTCGTTTACTCAAGCGTTGTCGAGATTCAAATGCTGCGCTTTTTGGCGACTAACGTAACCGTTGTACTGCTGCACCGCTAGATGGAGCATAAAGCATACGCTGAATAACGCCCGAACGGAGTGCACAAAGCGCGAGATCTGGCGGCTATGTATCGCACCACTTAACTGCTCTTCGCTTTAGCGCGAAGTTCGAATGTCAGCAACCTACAGGAAAGCTAGGACCCGTATTGCTACAACAAAAAAAATATATTTTTCCTCGATGACCGATCTTACGTAAGAAGTACCAGTTTGAGCCAGTTATATAGTTGCAGAACATCTTAGCTTATCTACCAGGTCAATGATAAGAGCCCTTGCAAATGAAAATCTTTGTTTATTAAACGCTAGTTCTGTTTACTACCGACGTTCTTTTTTAATTCTATGTTATTTAGGGTTTAAGAGATGTTAACGCTTTTGCATACAACCGGCTACACCTTATCACAGATACTCTAATTCGTCACAATCGCAGCAATCAAACGAAAAGTTCTCTATAACTGCTGAGCTTATTTTCGGGCGTATTGCGTTTGCCGAAAACCAAGTTTATTATATTATTATTATTATTATTATTATTATTATTATTATTATTATTATTATTATTATTATTATTATTATTATTATTATTATTATTATTATTATTATATTATTTATTACTGCTACAAGTTGTACGCGGGTGTAGCGAATGCAGAGACATCAAGAACGATTCCCCAACGGCGTAGCATCTGGAGTGCCACTTTGAAATTCCAGCTATAAATTCTCAGGATGTTAGAGCAATGTTCGACTACCTGTACTTTATTGCCACGGATGTCATCTGGTAATATCTATCCCGAGGGACTTCGTGCGACTATTCCCATATCAAATACAGTATAAAGAAACTTACACCAGTCGGAGACATACGATGACATCTAGAAGGCACTTTAAAGAGAGTGGTTTTCCCTCTTGCTCTCACCGATTCGCTGCAAGTGCTGCTGCGAAAAGGATGCCGTTTCAGTTGAGGTGGAAGAAATAAAAGTTATTGCAAGAATTCTGTTCTCGGATCATACAAGCAGCTGGCGCCGTCTGTCGCTCACTTATCGCACTGAAAATAGCGGGCTACTTACACATGTGCCGCCTGCCACCGAAAGAGGGCTCGCGCTGTCCGCCGCACTCGCTTGGTGTCTGCTGGGAAACATCTTGTGGAATTTTTTTTAGAGCTAGTTAGTAAATTATTTTAATCTGGCTGACAGCGCACGACAACAAGAAGAGAGATGAAGTCAGTACCATTTGTGTCTGCCTTCCTCCTATCCTCGTGGTCTGTTCGTCTAGCGCTACTGATGCAATGGCTGTTCGGACACAATACTTTATTTTTTCGCTTCACCATGAAATAATAAATTGCTATATATATTTAGTTTCGTGCTTCCTAAAACAATGAATACACTTGCACTTTGTAAAATTCTATCTTTTATTGAACGAAAATGAACTGGAAGAGAAATATTCCGGACACTATCCATTAGCGCACCCACTGACTGGACAATCGGCTTACCGTCCATGTAATCTGACGTATGGATGAGAGATACCTGTTGCTGAATACTTCCTCTCTCTACATTACTCATTTCCCCCACAAGTACTTAAATTTTTTTTTTCTGGTATGCTCTGGTATAAACATGCTATTTTTGAAGAAGTGACTCGACTACTGATCATTTTGCCTATTTTTGTGCGTGCCATAACGAAGCAGAGCGTGCACGTTACATATTGAAGCGATATATACCGGGTGTTCAAAATTAAGCTTTATGGTTCTCTCAAAATTCAGCACTAGGAAGAACATGAAAACCATCTTTGCAGATAACTTATGTATCATGAGGAACACAAATTGAGGCAATAAATATGGCTCTCAGTTGACCAACTAACTACGATTTAATAATTAACATTTTAGTGACTGCAGTGAGTGGGCATATATGTATTGAATAGTTGGAGGCAGTCACGTTTCTACACAGTTACAATCGGAAGTATTCTTGTGGCATGTCTCTGAGATATCTCTCGGCAAATTTATTCATGCCTATCATGATTACGCATGCAAGACAGTCAGCACTGGTGCCAAGCTCTTCGCCGATAGACCGCGGCAACTGCGTACGTCGCTAATTCTGACAACCGATCGAAGGCATAGGCGGTGATGACGGTAGCCCTTTTGCTATATACCGGTTGGCGATAGAAACCTGTGGCTGTTCTTCGCATCGGGGAGGGACAATGTGCCGATCATCACCCCCCTTCAGGCCTATTATTATTAATGCCAAGCACAATTAAACAATTATTTCGTGAATCATGCAAAGCTAATCGTTTCTTTTTATAAGTTTTGCAATAAAAGGTAACAACCTCACCGACATTATTCATTTATACGTACACACACATTCCGCCTCAAAAGGAGCAATAGGACTGGCAAAGCGGTAACCATTGTCTGTATACACCCTGACATGCGCAACGTCAAATATATGAGGTTTTTCGTTTACTAATTCGTTGGTTTATGAGGTCTAATGTCCCAAATCGGCTCAGGTTATAAGGTAGGTCATGGTGGAGGATATCGGCCAATTTAGACCACCGGCGACTCTATAACGTGCACGCACTGTAATCGCACAAAACAAGCATTCAGTGTTTCCTCTTTATCGGAATTGTCATCACCCCAGCTGGCATCGAACTCGCATTTTTCGGATTAGCTGCCGAACACCCAAACCACTGAGGCACCACGGCTGAGTTTGATTCACCTTATTAGGGCATTCTATGCCCTCGTCTGTTGTAATATTTTCATTACAGCGTTATCAGTTTTGCATGTCAACGAATCGCAACAAATAATGTATACACCGTAATTTCCGTTTCGTTGGTACAATGGTTACCGCGCTCGGCTCTTGACCCGAGGGTCTTAAGAGTTCGATTACGGTCATTGCAGTCCCATTTCAATGAAGGCGAAGCGCTAGAGATGATTCTTCTGTGTCATTTCTGAAGCCTTCCACTACGACGTCTCTGATAATATTGTGGTTCTGGCACGTTAAATCTACAGGTATTATCGCACTTTACTATGCTGCGTTTTGGATTGTTATGTGTCTGCTTTAAAGGCTGATGTCAGCTGTTTTTCAGTCCTCGCCGATTTTTCTGCCCTTTGTCAAAGCGCGTTTCCGGAAGTATGCTATAGTACTTCACTCAAGACTACATTCTCTCTGTGCCTCTCCATTTGGCTTGCGCATATATACACGCACACATACTAACGCATATGTGAACATAGCTAAAGTATGGTTGAACCCACGCCACTTCCCTCCCGAACCGAAAAGAATGTCTGCAGGCTGCACGCCTGCCCCTTAACTTTCGGTCGAACTAAACTCACCAGTGGCAACAATTGCCCTGACCTACAATCTCATTGATCGTTTATCGTTGCAATGAATAACATCGACAGTTTTCCGTCCCCGTTGATGAAAGATGCACAGTTTCCATGTCCCCGTACTTTATATCTGGTTTCGATTCGACTGGAAACAAACACATTTTTTTTTCCTTTGTTTCTTCATTCACTATAAATGGTCCTAGTTTACCCACTTCAGGGTGCCTGCTTGTTGTTCACATGGAGTGTTGTTCTCAAGCGCCTCTTGTGCGCGCTGTATACACACAGCACGCACTCGTGTACCGAAGGCTCAAAGTCCCGTCATCGAACAGACATTGTACTCGATGACACAGGAATACACACCGGTCGGAGTAGTATGTGCGACGTTTGACGTGACGTCATTGAGTGGTGCTAACTCTTAGCACAAAATTAATTTTCCCCTCCCCCGTTTACCAACAATTTCTCCTGTACTTACCGTCATTAGTCCGCGTATCCATCATTTCTTTATACTTTAATTTTTCTTGCCTCTTGCTTTTCTCCTTAGTTCGTCTACTTTATTATCTGTTCCCAAAAAAAGAAAGACGTGAACGGCGCACCCCCAATCAATGGCTGTTATCAGCATGGTCACTCCCATGCTTCTTTTGTGTCCTTGTATGTTTGTCTATTCATATAAATGAACAATTTTTTTCACGACAACGACGTCTACAGTGCTCACACTTGGCTAAAAGACAGTTCAGGGCTAAGTAACGTGAATGATATCATTTCTACCAACTTCAGTTTGGGGCAATATCAGCGTAATTTTGATTCGAAAACGTGGATTAGTGTCAACATTGCCTTTAGACACCCTGCAGACTCGTCTCAACATGCCCCAGTAATTTCGAGAAATTATGCGTACCATGCAGTCCTAAGACTAAAATGAAATTGACGTCGCGTTTGAATGTGCATATAGTGTGCATGTGAATTTATTCTACTTGCCTGAGCTTACGCTCAAATATATGTGACTCGGGCTGTTTGGCCCTGTTGTGTTTGGATATCTTGTCTTTTACTGTGTGACATATCCTGAGTCTTTTTTATTACATCTTGCGTTGCATATTAAATTTGCTAAGCAATAAGGAGTAGCCGGTAGTGCTATAAAAGCATATACTGTATCAATTGCTTCACACACACAGACACACACACAAAACGACGTCAATTGAAAGGACAAATCTTGCTTCTCGAAACAGTACAACGACCTACGGGTGCGGGCTAGACGAAACAGAATGCGCGCGTGATATTGAAGCTGGCCATGTCATGGGTTTACATAGCGTAACAAACAACCCCTCCACGGCTTCGCAACATGAAACGGGCCTACATCCGCATGCTGCACAGTACTGCACAGAACTCGGGACGAAACTGCGTCGGGGCAACTTGGTTACTGACTGTGAACAAAGAGCACGTGTTTGCTTTTGAGAAGTATACCCGCAGCAATATACGAGGCAACCTTGTGATGCGGGAACGTGGAGGGACGCGAGCTATACAGCACTGTGAGATATTGCAGTGTGAGAACGAGAGGTACCAAAGCCGCAAATAGACGAGGCAACCTGTGATGCACGCACGTGATATGTGGAGAGACGAGGTATACAGCAATATGAGATAATGTCACGCATCATCGTAGCCATGCGCATCCTCATCGAACGGGCTGAACTGTAGCATTATTCCGTAAGGAGAAGGGCTCTAAAAGCGAAGTATCACCTGTGTAGACACACCTGACGATGGTGCCCAGTGTATTTATTTATTTATTTATTTATTTATTATTTATTATTTATTTATTTATTTATTTATTTATTTATTTATTTAATAATACTATCAACCTTCGCTTGAGGGTCATAACAGGGAGGGAGTACAATATGAGTACAAACAGAACACCTAAAAAAACCACTAAGCAATAAACACAGGAAAACAGAATGGGCAGTACTTCAACCATTACCAAAATAAGCATCAATGTCTCTGTCAAAAGTTTGCAAATCGGTACAATTAATAACATGTTGGGGTAAAGAATTCTATTGTTCTATAGCATCCGGGAAAAACGACCACCGAAAGATGTCAGTGCGAGCGCTGAAAGGTTAACGATAAGTGAGCCATGGGTGCACTATTGTAATGGAGAGAGTCTGACTAATTTGTAAGCCCGACGATCAGTAGCCATCGTTCCATCTTCTATATCACCATCCTTATTCTCTTCTATGAGAAGGGTAACGTATAACAAGGGCAACAAGAGGAAGGGTAACATATGCAATTCATTATTAGACAATACTGAAGACACATCTATAAAGCCAGTCTGATTACTGCGCGTAGGAGTGTTTCTATAATGTCGACTGCGAAAGAGCCATGAAGTCAGCGACTGAATTTTTATATTAGTACTTTATAAAATAATAACGAATATACTATAGTACATCCGTTATTGTATCCTGAAATACACTACAAATATTACGTACAAAACCAGAAGAACTTGTTAAAGGTAACCGTGAGAGTCACACTTATCGCGATGATAATGACGGTATATTTTTATCGTTCTTGTAAAAACGGTGACAGCAAACACGTTGTTGCCGCGGTTACTGTTAAAATATTGCTAGAATAGACGATATAGACGAAAAAGAATTACGAATTTGCTCGTCGTTGTCATCACGCAGATAGTTGGGTGTCTTAGAGAAGCATATGTGAAAATAAATTATTGAAGCCTTGAGCATCTCGCTATCACATGCAGAGAACGTGCAGGATGACCGTATTTCACTATTGAAGCAAAAAAAAAGACAGGGCAAAACACGGGACAGTGAAAGAGACGTACAAAGCGCTGACTTACAACCAATGTTTTATTCCGTACATGGGTGTATATATATAGCCCATGCAACATGAACGGAGGGAGAGGAGAACCGTGAAATGCAACCTTAGTTCATGATATATTTGTATGCGTGTGAAAAACTGCGAAGAAGCAATCATCCACTTGACATTCACTGATGCCCCATGTCTCGCGCTGTTTTTTTTTCCGCTTCGTTGATAATGTACCATTCATCCCAAATAAGCTCTTTAGTGCATTTCTCTATGATCAATAAAGAATGAAAACTATGCAATAGAAGACATGCATTCCGGGTTATGGCATGCTTATTTCGATCATTTAGCCAATGACGTTTTCACAATGATCAAGTAATGTTCGAATAAGTAGTAACATATCTACAAAAAAATGATAGGGGCTGTAGGACACCTGTCTACGAATGCATTAGTTGATGCTCGACTAAGTGTAGCCTGAAGCTTAATCGCTCTACCATTATTCACATAAAGATATTCACATAGACGTATCCACATAAGACGCATCCACATAGACGTGTTGACAGGGATACAAGTAAGGAACGTTGCTTCATTAGACTTATGATATGAATGGGGTATTCTTAAGGTGCAGCAACATTCTATTAAAAATCTTGGTGGGAGCCAACAGATGAAAACAACGTAGTGGGATAATCATAAGACGAACAGGTGAAGTGCCTCAGACTGGCTGGCCAAAGTTTCAATAGGAGGACCCATCTTTTTCAAAGGCATTTGAAAAAGATGGCTCCTCCTATCGAAACGTCGGCCAGCCAGTCTGAGGCACTTCACCTGTTCGTCTTAAAAATGGCCTTGAAGAAAGATAGGTCCTCCTATTGAAACATCGGCCAGCCAGTCTGAGGCACTTCACCTGTTCATCTTATGAGCAACATTCTATGTACTTTTTTGATTAATTGATTAATTGAACGTTTATTATCATTTGTCACATGAGGTTTACAAACACTGATTGGACCCATAGCCTGAGGCTAGTGTAGGGTCCAATGAGAAAAGTAATGGACAGAAGCGGGAAATATCAATTATACATAATACATATGTAGCTATACAGACACTGTAAATATACACATATACAGAGTAGAGAAGTCTTTCTCTTCTTAAACAATCTGGTCACACCAAACAAAACTGCATGTGCGCATACAAAAAGTTATGACAGATAACTTCGTGGACACACCCAAAAAACATCAGTTAAAATACAAAAAACATCAAACTATCACAAGTTTTAGTTAGAAGGAAAAAAATGCTAGGTTTACAAGATTCACCAGCGTATTTTTATACAAATGTAAGTGCTTACCACCAAAGAGAAAAAGAAGTATTTACAGCTTGCTCAAGAATTGATTTTTTAGTTTTACCGCAGCATTGTGTGATGTCTTCAATTCAGTGGGCAAACTACTCCAGATCTTTATCCCTGTGAATTGCATTAATCTCTCACCATAAACGTTATTTCTTGGCGCCAAGTTAAAGTTACCGAACGTCAGGCTTCTAGTAGGGCGGGAAGAGGAATAAAATAACGAGACATCAAATGGGCTATTGTATTCTACGATACTCTTAACACAAACGATCATCTTATAGTCACGCAAAAGATCGAAGGGTAGTATTTTTAGTGATCGGAATAACGGCCGGCTTAGCTCGTTGTACTTACTGTGAGTTATTATTCTTATGGCACGCTTTTGTAGCCTTCGAAGGGGATCCAGATAAGAATCATAAGTCCAGGCCCACGATTCCATGCAGTAGATTAAATGACTATTGATGAAAGCAAAGTAAAGCGCCCGCAAAATGCTTTTATCAAAGTAGCCTCTAACTTGTAAAAGTACGTGGCAGCCGGAAGCCAGCTTTACACCGACGGCATTTATTTGACCTGCCCAGTGAAAGTGATTATCTAGTGTAATCCCGAGGTATTTAAACGTGTCCGTACGTTCCAATATGCAGTTGTCAATTTTTATCTGAATATCTTCGTAACTAATTAATTTCCTACGGGAATGAAATATAATGTACTTAATTTTTTAGCATTAACCATTAATCTGTTAGCAAAAAACTTTGTGAAGAACAGCGCCACATTCAGCGTCCTTCCGGAATCAGTACAGGAAAACGGTGACACGAGTACTTCCTATAGCGATAATAGTAGGGACGGTACACCGATAGCAGCGTTCGTGACCGACATTACAAATGGCAATCTCTATAACACCCTGCACAAAGCATCAAATAGAGGCACAGTCCTATGCATAATCACATCGAAAATAACTCGCAAGGCGCCAAAAATCAGTTGAGCAGCATGCACGGCAGAAAAACATGGATTGATCCCGAGAACATAGATAAGTTGGTGACGCCGTTTTCAATTAAGGCCAAGTTCACTTCTTGGGCAAAATGTTCATCAGTCTTTGTTTTTTAGTTCTTTGGACTTGTGTCTTACGGTGATGTTTTTATAACTGTAGTCTGACTTTAAACTTGTTAACAGTGAAGTACAAGGTAGAGGTAACGACACCAGCTTTATTATCGTTTTAGCCCTTTTTAATTAATTGTAGAGTCCACTACCTGTCTCCACGTGTCACCACCTGATGTGTTTATAGAAGACCCAGGAACTTGTTCAAGGAGCACAACGGTGGACATTTTCTCAAACTCTCAACTGTGGCATAACGCACGCATGGAACAAGCAGAGACGGTATACTTCGCAATTGGTCTTAAAGAATTCGAGTAGCGCCTCCATACACATGCACATGGTTCTCCAATTAAGGAGCAGTCAGGTTTCGTCAAAGCGCCCCCTTCATAGGTCGAGTCTGAAAGAAACTCATAAGATGCCTCACGCTTTCTCTTAGACGAGTCGAACGCGAACGCGATCTTCTCTTTCCTCGCATCGGTGTATCGGTGGTGCCCCGCCATCCATCGAAAGCTTTCTGCACCTAACGGGGCTTTGCAAGACCTCCAAGATCGGGGGCAACTCACCTGGTTTTTGAAGTAAAGCTCCTTACGCTCGAGACTTGTCCGTTGGCGTGCGCGGTAGCCATGATGACGATGACGCTGATGACGATTAAGGTTATGAGGGCGATTGCGGACAACAACAGGCTTGTGCAGTATATGACGTCTCGTTATGCTCTTCGATGCATTTCGTATGACTGGAAACAACCAAGAACCACCAGGAGAACGTGCACAGACCTTGAATTTGCCATCCTCAGGCTGGATCCAATACCACAAAGCAGTCATGGCAACAATTAAGGAAAAACGAAGTAACTTGAGTTCTTTTTTTGTCTGTCTGTCACAACTGAACGCAACATTCCACTTATGAACAATAAGCATTTTATTTAACTGTACACCGCTTTGTCTATCATTTGCATTCGTGAGTGGTCAATGTCACGGGTGATTTACGGTAACACCAAACAATCCCACTGCTTCGCCCCCTCATCATCATTCAATTCGTGAATATGCCGTTTTTTTAGATGCGGAAGCATCTTATACTCGCGCCTTGTAGTGCGCCGTCCGCGCCGTCCGCACCGCTTCTCGAACATTCGACAGCTGACGCGCGCGCATGCGCCGTCGCGCCGTCGCCCACCATCTGTGCCGCGCGCGCTTCTCCTTCGAGAACATTCGACAGCTGACAGCGCATGCGCCGTCGCGCCGTCGCCATCTGTGCCGCGCGCGCGCTTCTCCTTCGAGAACATTCGACAGCTGACAGCGCATGCGCCGTCGCGCTGTATATATACTCAAGGTCGGCGCTCGCTCGCTCAGTTGCCGCTCGTCCGTTGGTTTGTACGGCGCGTCGACGTCCAAGGTCGCGGTGAAATGAATTCCAACGAATCCACAAACACAATGATCGACGTCCCTTCGACCGGCGCCGCCCTTTCGCATACGTGTGTACGTGTTCACTCATTTAACACCCCCTCCTACAACCACGTTAACCAATTTAGCCATCGACCCAAGTAAGTCGCAATTTAACACCCCATTTCACAACCACGTTAACCAATTTAGCCATCGACCCAAGTAAGTCGCACTTTAACACCCCGTTAACCAATTATATGCTCCGCATCCTCCTCAGTGTTCCCGCGAGGGAAGCTGCGGGCAATTTTTTTGCATTGCCCCGAGTAATCGGACCACCTTTCACCAAGTTACGACAGCACGTGATGACGTCAGGTTGGGACGTGACGGCATAATGATGTCACCATGACGTCAAAGTTTGCACAGTGTGTTAAGTTGTCACGTGATGATACTTAGGGTCACTCGTACTTGACTCCACAGCGCGCTGACACCGATGGTCCAATTTCGTGTTTCAGGGGGCACTTAAGTATTTCACCGTAAAAGTGGGATTCTCGATATGAATGCAAGAATGAAATGAACCGACGACGGGCTTTTCACAAAGGCCTATCTTTGGTCCCTCACTTGCTGTTGGGCAAGGTGTGAAGTAAACAGTTCTCGGAATGAAAGATCAGCTGTCCATGGCCGCCATTGTCGCCAAAGGACTGGATTGACATAACCACGCCCTTTAAAGAACAGGACAACGACACATCATCCCTATATAAGTAGCTCAAGTTCGAATGAGTAAGAAAATGGGGCGGACTTGGTGCATTCTTCATACTATTAGTGGTGTCACCACTGCCTTTTTTCTACTTTCTTTTCCTATAGGCACTTTCTTTTCCTATTTCCTTGTCTCTTTTCCACCCCTCCCCTTTCTTAACGTTGAGTACTAGGCCAGAGAATGAATTCAGGCTGACCTCTTACCTGTTCTCTCACAATAAGCATTTCTCGCTCTCTCTCTCTCTCTCTCTCTCTAACGTACGGCTTACTTTCAGTGTGATCGCTTGCACTTGCACGGGCACGCGGTGGCAGTGGTACAGTGTACTAGAAGAGGGCAGTGGGCTTACTCCGCCGCTACTTTGAGGCATTTGCCACCACATAGGACAGATGGCGCCGCAGGCATCTTCAATGAAAGCTTCACCTGCAGAAGCTGCTCGCTGATGGCCGCTCGTAAAAGTTGGAACGTGCATTTATTCGATATTTGTAATAAACTTGCATGCTTTGACTGCCCTCTGATTATTTAAGAGCTTCTGGTGCTCTCGCTTCAAAGTGTTTCCCTTTTCTTTTGCGATACAGCCTCCCGAAAATTAGTCCAATGGCAGCCGGCGCAGTCTGTGCATTCTCCTTTCTAGAGCGACGCAGTTAACGCTTTGTGTGTGTGTGTGTGTGTGTGTGTGTGTGTGTGTGTGTGTGTGTGTGTGTGTGTGTGTGTGTGTGTGTGTGTGTGTGTGTGTGTGTGTGTGTGTGTGTGTATGTGTGTGTGTGTGTGTGGATATTGGAGGGTTTGTGCTTGAGTTAGTTGAGTATTCCTGATAAGCACTATATTTGTTCAGGCCACATCGTGTTTCCTCGAATATAACACCTCGTAGAAAAGGATTATGTATCTCACGAATTATATGGTTTGATACAGTGACCAAACGTACGGTTCATGCTGTGTAGACCGAACCTAAAAAAATTCGTAAGAAGATTATGCCCGCTCTTTGACGACATAATTAGAAAAAAGTGCACGTTCACTTTCTAGAAAAGCTTTAACATGCAGGGGTGCTGGCTGGGTTTGCGCCTTTATTATAAAGTGGAACTGTAGTGCTTAAATAATTTTTGTTTTGCTTCAGTTGTAGACCATGGCACAACTGTTTTTGGGGGGTTATAATAATTATAATTATGCAGATACATGTATGTTAGACATATGCAGAGTGACATAGTGAAAAACTAAATAAAGATACACACGAAGCTTCTGCTCATGACACGAAGCTCTTATTTGCAAGAACTGAAGTACACCATCTAGCCACTGATTTACATACCTTATTCACTTCATGTGTGACGGCTCATCTTCAGCCGCTTGACACTCTGCCGCTTCCCTGCCTTGTCAATGTTCAGTCCTTTCACATTGAATGAAGACGTATGACAACGTAAAAAGTAATTACTTTCGCTGTAAGGGTAGCTGCATGCACACTGCAACCAACTTCAATCGAGAGTCTGCGCTGAACAATTGTCAGCATGTCCATAATGCTGTCAGAGTGCAGCTTACTCTGGCAAAAACATTCTGTGAAAATATCCTCGAGCTTTTTCATGAAGACTTGAGGGATGAAGAAGGCCTCCTCGGTCACAAAAGTTTGTCAGCCGAAGAAGTTGAAAACAGCCTCGGCGTGGATAATGGGTAAGGTATGCGCACTTTTTTCGATAATATTCACATGGTACTTAAGCTAAAGACGCAGTTGCAAGTGGAGTTCGCAAACTGCGTTGGTCTCTTCCAGAGGCTTGTCCGCTCTGTGCTGGTTCTTCTCGCATTCTTTCGGCCTGTTTTCATCCTTCAGGACGCCAAACAATGACAGGTCCTGCGTGCTCTTCACGAACACGTTGCTTGTTAGACACCCAAGCGCCTAACAGTGGTTTTGCCGTTGTCGCGGCATGGTTACAGTATGCACTGTAAAGCATACTGTCATCTTGCGTGGTGCGCACCATTCAAAGCTGACGGCGAAAACTCGTCGCAACAATGTCCAGAGCCACACAACGTGGCTCAAACTCTGTTGCTCTGCAGGGCTTGACCGGCTCACAATGGCTTAGCTGCAACGTCTTTCCCAAACTTGTTTCGTTGATGGCGATGCCAGCACTGCCGCTCGTGCGGCCAGAGAACCACAAACATGTGACATTTCTGGAGCCGCCTCTCTGCTTAACCTCCACCGGAGAGTGAGCCCACTGCCCCTTTCTAGTACACTGTATCAGTGGTGCCTGGTGGTAACTGTGCTGCTCACGATGCTCAAATCACTCTACGGCCGTTGATTTCGGGTATGTGGTGCAATAATTTGGGTGTATGGCATCATATGTAGGAAGAAGTGGGTGCGATATGTCGCTGACTTTGAGAACTTATTGTGGATTCCAGGCCACGTGCTACACTATATTGTAAGGCTCACGTGTTCTCAGTAGCCTCGACTACCAATCGGCAGCGTTCTCTCCATGCTGAGAAGTGTTGCACGGTGCCTTTGATTAAGCTTATGCTCCTTTATGATAAATATCTAATATAGCTCTTCCCTTGGAACTGGAACAATATATTTCGTGCCAAATTTCTAGAAGTCTTTTTCTAAACAATCGGAAAACCGGAAGAAAGTGCTTGAACGGAAATGCTCGGCAGAGAATTAAGAGCATCAGTCGGTTCTCGGGGAAGTGTCCCGAGCCAACATAAGAACATTGAAGTTTATTGATTGATTTATTGAACGATTGATTGATTCATATATGGGGTTTAGCGTCCCAAAACCACCATATGATTATGAGAGACGCCGTAGTGGAGGGCTCCGGAAATTTCGGCCACCTGGTGTTCTTTAACGTGCACCCAAATCTGAGCACAATGGCCTACAGCATTTTCGCCTCCATCAAAAATGCAGCCGCCACAGCCGGGATTCGATCCCGCGACCTGCAGG
Organism: Rhipicephalus annulatus; assembly: GCA_013436015.1. Classification (NCBI taxonomy): domain Eukaryota; kingdom Metazoa; phylum Arthropoda; class Arachnida; order Ixodida; family Ixodidae; genus Rhipicephalus; species Rhipicephalus annulatus. The sequence goes on from WOVY01004271.1 coordinate 70,430, forward strand.
TCAGCAGCCGAGTACCTTAGCCACTGTACCACCGCGGTGGGGCATAAACATAAAAATCGGACATCGAAAATGCCAACATATTGTTACATAAAGTGTCAAACCTGACTGATAGATGTCCGTGAGGCGACTACCCTTTTCTGAGGTCACTCGCGCGAAACTCGGACAAGGGCGATCCGCACGGGAGTATCGTTCAAGATCGCCAGTTATTTCTCAGGGTTAGAGATAACCAAGGAGAGAAATCACATTTTGCCACTCGAAAAAGGTACGCAGCCTTCCGCGTATGATCAATCTTATCGTTACCTTCGAGCAAAGCTTCGTATCTGTATTCTCTAATCGGTGTTCTACGACGGCCATCGAATAGGCCTCCACCCTTTTCGCGACAGATACGTGGTTACTCATCGGCCGTGGCTAATCAGCACGTAACGTGTCCTGCTGCCAAGCATGAGGGCGCGGGTTCGAATCCTGGCTACGGCGGCCGCATTTTTATAGGGAACTAAATGCCAAGAACACCTGCGTGCAAAATCGTGTATTAAAGCAGGACAACTTAGGGCTCAGTAACGTGTATACATTTATTTCCACTGCATTCAGTTTGAGTCACATCGGCGCAATTTCGACTACAACGCGTCGATCAGAGCCAACATTGTCTTTAGAAACCAAATTTATCGCGAAATGACGTGTTTATCTTGAGCGATTGCGCACATCTGCCGTTAAACTAAAAACTTGTTATATTCGACACTGTGAATACTGCACTTAGATTTAGGTGTGGGCTAGTGAACCTCAGAGGGTCAAAATTTATACGGAGTTCCACATCAAGGCGTCCCTAATAATCATATCTTCGTGACTTTGTCACGGTAGACCTTCAGCATTTGTTCTGGTCAGCATAGGGCACAGGGAGTTCGCCTTCAAAGGGGGGAGGGGGGAGAAGGTTCATGGATCTTTCTGCTGTTTTCCATGCAGGCCACATCAGACTACATAGCCGATAACTAAAATGCTCGATTCAGGTGACAGATCTGTAACGATCAGAACTAAAGATCATGAGGCACCGTGAGACTTGGCTGCGATTCTGCTTGGGGCATAATTCCGTAATTTTTTTCCCACTATTCTTCTGTCGCTCTACATTCTGCGAACACACCGCTGGTATAATGCGACAACGTATAATGCGGAGTTCTTACAAATGCACCGCTACGACTGTTTGATCTTAGCACATGCACAGGTGTATGCTCAATGGCGTGGGTTAGTGCCCATATGCACAACAGACGTCCTTCTGTGGCAACTACTCGTTGTGATAACACATTCGTCTGATCGCCTTTACGTATACGTTATTACTGAAAGCAGAGGGCTATTGACAAAAAAGTTCCTACGAACGGACGGGCTTTATTGATACGGCTTCTGGTTGTATGTGCTGCAGTCAGCTGAAGCGTAGTCATCATATTTTTTGGTGGCTGGTGGAAGGGGGGGGGGGGGGTCAGGTATCCATGTTCATGCTTGTGCTTGCATGTGTGCGTGCATATATATACATGCAAACTGCGAGCAATTCAGGGGGGTTTCAAATCCCCCTTCACTTTTCCCCTCGCCCCACTCAAAACACCCCCTCATGTACGCCACAGTCGGCTAGTGACAAGTGATTCTTGATCTCACACATTCATCCCCAGTATTTATTTTTTCACACGAAGCAATATATGCTTAAGGGCCACGCAACTATACTGAACATACTATACTGAACTATACTGAATTTCTAAATGCGTCATGCGTCATACAGTAATCTAAGTGGTGTCCCCGGGTTCATATTCTTTTAGTGGGAGGTCAAAGCGTGTGTCATCGCCATTATCTTCCGTGCCGAAACACGTGCCAGCGAGACCTTGTTTGGCTGGCACCGCCAAAATTGCCGCTCGCCGCGAGGGCAGTTTCCGAATGACTCGTCCATGAATGAGAGAAGAAAGCGCCGGCGCGATTGCGTTTGGTGTCGCTTATCGCGACCGGTGTGTCGTCAGTATAACGCACGGACAGCTTATATCGAAAGCGAATCGTGTGGATCGCCCATATTTTGTGTGTACGCGAGACAACACCGTGCAGAGATGACGAAACCTTCGGAAAACCACGGCCAGACGTCTGTGTCAACAAGTGTGCCGAAGTGACGGTGGCCCGCTCTTTCGCTTATCGCTTCGCACGAGATGGCAGCAGCGTTGCTGCCTGCGAGCAAAAGAGGAGTGGAAATTTAAAGGCGCGCGTTTTCCTTGCTTTAATGATATAAATGATATCTGGTTATTTACTTACCAAAACAATTAAATCGGTATTAAGCATGTCATAGTGAGTTTCTTCGGAAATTTCAACCACTCAAGTTTTAATGTTGCTGCACTGAGCGTAACGCACAACGGACTGACAAAAAAGGGGACAGGACAACTGGTCCCCCTTTTTCGTTAGTTCTGTTAGAGGCGAAGCTCCTTATGGCATGCCTTGTGCGTCCCCGTTGTGGGTAACCACCCCTCGTTAGCTCTTGAACCTGCCACAGAGGGCGGTACTTGCACAATACGCTGAAAATGCATATGATACGACACTAGAGGGCGTTACTTGTAGAAAAAAGAAGGATTGACGTCACACGTACGGAAGGAGGGAGAGACGATGGCGTGATTACGATTGTGTGTACTTCGGCGGCACCGTACGCCATGGGGCACTGTATAGTACAATAAAAGCGCCGTTTCGGCGCGCGACGGAGAATGGACAAGGCTGCTGAGCGGCGTGCGCGCAGGGCGGTGGCGGCTCGCGCTCATAGAAGGGACCCCGACGTGCGGGCGCGTGGGGACCCTGCAGTTCGACAACGGGAGACAATGGGAAGCGGCGTGGCGGTGGCTTGCGGACCCAGCTTCGCCCTGCTCTCCATCATTCAACCCGTTGATATTCTGTAATTTTTTTTCGTTAGTCCTTTGTTTGTATTGCTCAACGCGACAACTTCAGGACGTCATACCAACTAGCACAAGTTGAAGTGTTGCCCACCACTTGAGGTCGTTTAATATGTTCTGATGTCGCATGGGATACACGAGTTTCTATAATTTCACCGCCATTGAAATGCGACTGCCATGGCCAGGATCTAATATGCGACCTTAGGGTCAGCGTCCGAGCACAAAAAAACTGTTCTGCCATAGTGGACAGGTTGCCTTAATAAAACCGAGGCTAAGGTTGCTAAAAAAGTGAGGGAGAATTCATAAATGCTTAACATTCTTAAGTGTAGTTTGTGGTCCGTCGCGATCAACACTCATCTGCTTAATGTTATCTTTACTATTTTTGGAATTTCCAGCACAATCATGGACAAGAGAGTTGTAGTAGAGCTTTTCTGGAACACTTACGACTAATTAAAGAGTAGTAATTGTCGCAACGCAAGCCGTATGCGCCGGGGATTTACGTACAGCAGGTTTTTCGGCGTATACACATTGATTGATAGATATGTGGGGTTTAACGTCCCAAAGCCACCATATGATTATGAGAGACGCCGTAGTGGAGGGCTCCAGAAATTTCGACCACCTGGAGTTCTTTAACGCGCACCCAAATCTGAGTACACGGGCCTACAACATTTCCGCCTCCATCGGAAATGCAGCCGCTGCAGCCGGGATTCGATCCCGCGCCCTGCGGGTCAGGCACTCGGCTGCTCGGCTGCTCGGCAGTCAGGTACTGGGCGGTGATCTAGTGGTGACAACGCTCGAGTGCTACCGAAGGTCGCGGTATGGAATCCTCGTAGCGCCGGCTGCATTTTCGATGGAGGCGAAAATGTTTGAGACCCACGTGCTTTCATTTAAGTGCACGTTGATGATCCGCAGGTAGTGGAAATTTTCGGAGCTCTTCGCTTCAGCGTCTCTCTTGATCATGTCGCGGGTTTTGAGAGATTAACGCCTATATAATAATATTACGACGAACACACACCTGAATAGACCAGGATTAACGGCGTACTTGAGAAGTAACGTGTATCACTTTCACTGGTCCGAATGATATGCAAATGAGGAACTTACTAAGACTTCGTTTCACCTAGACACCACATGTACAAATTACGAAAACATACAGGAGTGCACGGCAGCGTGTACATGTGATCAATGGACGGATGCGAAACTTTATTTGGAGTCTTGAGGTGCACGACTCAACGTGCAGCGGGCCGCTTCCACGTTGGGACAGTCAGTTCAAGCCCAACCACCACATCGTGGGCCCTCTGGACAGCCCACAGTTGATCCCCGACATCGGGGCTCTTGATAGCGGATAGCCACTGTCTGCAAAAACTAAGGCTTAGGAAGTTGCTCATTTGCATATTATTCGGACCAGTGAAAGAGATGTGCGTTATTTCTTAAACATTATTATATGAGCAATATAATATTTATTATTATTATTATTATTATTATTATTATTATTATTATTATTATTATTATTATTATTATTATTATTATTATTATTATTATTATTATTATTATTATTATTATTATTAATATTAGATTACTCAGGAGCTTGAAGAGAAATAGCAGGACTGATATGTGGACGACGATTATCTTGATCATCTGAAATTAATGTGTATGAGTTTGCAAAGGCAATCAAAAGGATACATACTATCAACTGGTATTTGCACCATGCTTTGTAAACAAGTTTGGGGCAATCACTGCTCGTACAGTGTTATTCTACGCGTATAATATACTTACATTTCAAGGCTCACGTGACTGCAGAATAAATCCACAAAGAGAGCTTTCTCTGTATCAAATAAAAATTCATATAGAAGATGTATAATTTAGGTGTGTTCCTTAACTTCAGCGAGTTGTTTAATTGCACACATCAGAGAATATTAACACGCGAGTTGTTCATCAATAAGATGGTCATGTTATTGCTGATGACCTTTTCTACAAATACATAAGGAACTGGGAAAACATGTCAGGGTTAATAGGCGTACTACCCTGATAAGAATGTACATACTCAAAGCGGGCTTGATGGATCTCTACTTAGGAATTTCGTTATTTACAATATATACCAGTGGCCTTGCAAATACGTACTGAACGTTTAATTACGTTGATGTACTGATAACATTAACATTTTGTTCCTCTCCACGATTAAGGGGCGTACCGTAGTGGAGGGCTGCGGAAACTTTGGTCATCTGCGGTTCTTTGACATGCGCTGTCAGCCCTGATAAATAGCATTAAATAACAAGTTAAAAATAAATTGATTACAAACAGGATTTTGAATCATACAACACGATTATAGACATACTAACAGTATGAAGTATATTAGAAGTAGTACATTAAAATGACTGGACTGGGACTGTAGGGTGCCTCAGCTCAGTTATATATATATATATATATATAGAGAGAGAGAGAGAGAGAGAGAGAACACAAGGAGAAAGGAAGGGAGGTTAACCAGGGCTGAGCCCCGGTAGGCTACCCTGCACTGGGGAAGGGTAAGGGGGAAGGAAAGTTACAGAGGAGGAGAGAAAAGGTAACTGACTGGGTCGACGCGTAACAGTTTCACCATCACAAACAATGAAACAGGCTGGTGTCTTTGAGAAAATGTAACTGTGCTTTCGTTGCCTTTCGGAAACTGGATGGGCAGTGCCATGGTCCCAATACTTTCTCGACAGTGAAATCACTTTTGTCCAGTTGATTTAAAACACTGCGCAGGTGAAGCCTCTCGATTGTGTATGCCGGGCAGTAACATAAGATGTGTTCAATAGTCTCATCGATGGTGCAGTCGTTGCACTCCGCGCGGTCGGCCATCCCAATCTCAAATGAGTAGGCATTGGTGAAGGCGACGCCCTGACGCAGACGGCACAACACTGTACCTTCCTCCCAAGAAAGACCAGAGGGTAGCCGCAGTCGTAGAGATGGGTCGAGAGAATATAGTCGATGGTGTGCTAACTGTGACTGGCTCAGTTATAATTCGTAATGAATGATGGGCCTACTTATATTTATTTTTTAACTCCACAAACGAAACTGACGCCACTGCCCATGTAACTCCACAAAAGAAACTGACTCTACTGCCCATGTGCTGGTACAATTCCAAGGCGTACAGTCTGCACACTGCACACCTGGTCATATTCAAGATTGTGATATTGTCTGTCTGTATGGCGCACGACAACATTCTAATATAGAAGTAGCAAAAAAAACCTTCAAACAGTGTACTGCGCTAAAGTGAAAGCTGTCGAAGTAGAACTCAGATGGGCTCGGTATATTCCAATAACGTCAATAATAACACCGGTACACTTGAAGAATGAAAGCTGTAATATATACTTGTACGGCAAACACATCGCGCATAATCCACTTTAAGCTTGTGGGAACACTACGCTATCGTGAACTTAATCTTTACGATCCGGAATTTGTGAAAAAAGTTCAAGCCTAGAGCTTTTGAATCGATAAGGCAGCGTCGAAATTCAGTCTGACCTTATTTCGGCCCACCATAGCTTAACTGTTGCAGTGTTATGAAGGCAGCGATAAGGCATGCCCAGTTGAATGGGCGTGTTGAGATGCGCTAAAAAATATGATAAAAAAGAGAACAGATGTATGAGGACTCGCGTTTCGGCAATAGTTGTCATGTATAACTGCTTTATATTTTTTATCACCGTAGCATGTCGCATGTGTAGGCACGCTAATCGCCTTAATGTAAAACAATTCGCATCTTTTTTGCATTCAGTCATATATTTTAATATGGAATGCACTTGGTCGCGACGCGACAAAGTGTACTCTATATAAAACACGTACGGCTGTGTATGCTCTAAGAGAGACTAAAAAAGAGTCCTTTGACACTTTTTTTTTAGAGTTCTGGATGGCAATTTACATGACTCTCTTTAAGAAAGCATGTAAACTCTCTTTGGGGGGTCATTTCACTCTTTTCGGGCAGTCATGTGACTCACAAGAGCGTTAACGTGCCTCTCTTTGGGGGTAATTATACTCTCTTCAGACAGTCATGTGACCCATAGGAGCGTTTACGTCGTACGTACGTTCATGTACGTGTCTAGTCAGCACTGGCCGAAACGAGTCAGGCATACTCTTTTTCTAGAGCGTATGACTCGTTAATTCATTTGGGTTTCTTGATCCTTTTACGAGAGTTAAAAATCTCCAAATAGGGTTCACGTGTCTCTATTAAGGAGTGTTATATACGTGACCAGCCAGAACTCCCTAATGAGAATCAAAGTACTCGTTTGTTCTTGTTTCTTTTTTCTGAAAGTGCGAATCCAATCACAGCGTTCTTTCGGTGTACACAAGCCATGTGTCTGTCTTACGAACAAGATTACAGTCCCGTTATTGTGTTGACTATAGTGTCGTATGTTGCATAAACTCGGGATGCGATATCACTCAGTAAAATTTCCTCGCTCTTGCACTTGTGTAAATTACATAGCGCATTCAATGATGCTATTGTCAGAGAAAGAAATCTACCAGTGCCACCAAAAGAAGTTTAAAGGTCACTCTATATTATACTGGACCAATAATGAATATGAAATTCGCTTGCACTGCAGTCATTTCTTTCTGTTTCGACAAGCCTAGAAAGAAAGAGTTTGGTCCTGAAAGCGTGACTCATCTCTGAGGGCTGATCATGCGATGCGGCACTTCGCGCCATTGCACTGACGGTTCGCAATTCTCTCTGCCATTGTTCCGATAGCTGCGGAATTTGTGAGCTCTGCTGGTTTACTGGCCTCGAAATAAATAGCAAGAACAGTAATATTTCGAGCTTGCATGTAACCTAGCCATACAAACAAGGAGACCCCCATTTAAGCAGCATGCATATCTTTTTTATGCCGAAGGTCGTATTGATCGTTTGAGGCGTTTAGTATACCCGACTGTTTTCTCTTCTGATATATTAGTTGACCGTAAGCGGCATACGAGCGTGTTTGTGTTCATTACAAAATGAAAACCTGTTTATTCCATCGATTTACCATTGCCGCTAGTCTGGTACCATCTCATGCTGTAAGCTATCACTCATCACTTGCTACCGTCTGTAATGTGCGTTTGAATTTATGCACAAATAGCTGTAAGCCGCTAGGTTAAAATCCCATTTTTTGAAGTTTGTTGAGAGCATGGAAAAATTTCGCGGGATATTTATATTTTTGGAAAGTGCATGATTTCATGTACTTCCGCTATTTATGTAAAGACTGACAGTGTAGAATTGGCCCCACGGCGTTTATGATTTGTTTGTATGTCATCGAGATGCGCCGACAAACACAGTTACTGGTATATTTTGTAAATGGAGAAAAAAGTGAACAAACTAAATGTTATGCCTAAAGACATTGGCGTAGCCAGGAGATCACACACTGTGCCCCTGCCCCCTCCCCCTTCACCCACATTTTTTTTTTGCCATAGTACACAGACCAAAACATGACCATTGCAAGGAGGTCCCCCCTGCCTAAATCAAGAAAGTGTCCCTTCCCCTAAAAAAAAATCTGCCTACGCCCCTGCCTACACACAGCTTTCATAATCCGGATTTCTAAGGGTTGCTTTGAAATCACGTTTTCACAATGCTCAAGCACAGTTGGGCCAAGCCATCGTTAGCTGACGGGTAACAGTTACTGGTGCTGTACTATCACGAGGAGTGACGTCGCTTAACTATCATCGTTTTACTTGCAAGCTTGCACCGGGGTTGTCGGCAGCCAAACAACTCGTGTGCAGCCTCGAATCTGCGTGCCCGAAGATTAGGACGTGAGGTATGCGTGGCGAGACGAAGATGCCAAGCGCCGTTTTTTTGCTTCGTACGTGACGCAGCCATCGCGTGCTGGACAGCACGTGTGACTCTCCGACCGAACGGCCTCGCACCGTACTTTCAGTACGGTTAGCGCCCGTCAGTGCTGTGTCAGGCATATTTATGTGGCGTACGCGAATCATGTGGCGTACGTGCATAGACCCTCTAAAGTGCACGAGTTGCATACGTATTCGTATACGCCTTTTTCCGATAATTCATAAAGAAGCGGATCTTGAGAAATAATTTGAAGACCAGCAGAATAAGGCTCCGCTGGTGACGCAATACCCAGACAACTAGCTACTATTGGTGAACAGAGCTGACACAGTGGCAGCGAGCCATGGCTGCCTGGACTGAGGAGGCCGCCCACCTAATAAAGCTGAAGTACTAAGACCCTGGTCAGAAAAAAGATCATTTTTCTCTCTTTGTCGTTCGCGGGCCTGAAATTTTTCTTGCCTTTTTTATATACTTACTTGAAGTTTCTCCTTTCTTTTAGCACTGTTTCGCATACATCAATACCGTAAGATCAATGCCTTTTGAAGGAGCCCGGAAACGCTTTTTTCACGTAACCATGGAATGGATTCACTGGAAGAGCTTATTGCCTCACGAATTTAGCACCGTAGAAATTTTAAGAATCCACCCAGTGCGAGTGTAATTACAAAGGTTTGTCGCATGCTGCAATTGCATTCTCTCTTCTTTCGTCCCGAAGAAAGCGCTGGAAGCTAAGAAAGGAGGGATGGCAGGGCCACAGAAAAACGGAACGCACGCTGTGTGACATCGACCATTTTTTTTCTTTGAATGCGCTGCTTTGTCAGTGCGATCGCGCGCGCACGCGTGGACAAGTAATGGCCTCCCGCGGCGATCTCTGTAACGAGCGAGCGCACCATGTTTAAAGCCATCGTGAGTTTTGGGCATATAACGTGATTTGTCGAGAGAAGAGAACGCAGTTTTTAGCTGACTTTGATAATTTATTGCGAATTTCAAGCCGCGTGGTGTGCTATAATGTTTGGCTCACGTGTTGTCGGGAGCCTGTACTACCGATCGGCAGCATTTTGTGACCATGCTCAAAAAGTGTTGCAGGGCCCCTTTAAAGAACATCGGGAATTGGGAGCGCCAGAAAAGAACACCTTTGAGCACCCTGAGAGTTTGTCACATAGAGCACTGTGAAATTATTAGAGGCTTGGCGAAGTGATTGAGTGTGTGAACTGATCGAGTGATGTAGACGTCCTAAGCAGCTGCGTAACCTGATTGGAGTTAGTATTAATAAACGTCATCTTAGCAAGGGGTCTTATATACGATCATAAGTGTGTAATTAACCTTTGGCTGACATATCATTCTACTGTATCCTCACATTTGTCGCACCTGCCATGGTGGTCTAGTGGTTGTGGCGTTCAGCTGCTGACCCGGAAATCACAGGATTGCATCCCGCCGCGACGGCCGTATTTTAGGGGCGAAGCTCCTTATAGCGGCACCCGTTCGTCCCCCGTAGTATGTAACAAATATAACATTTTGACCTCCAAGGTGGTGCCGGTGAGATACTTCTTCTGTGCGTTGTTGAACAATAAAAAATAGTGCTCAATGTACATGTCAATGGCTGCTAAAGGGGAATGAGAGACAGGAGCATTCGGCTTTTAGTTAACAGCGCAGGCTGCGATCACCATTAGCAGCCATTGGCATGTACATTGAGCACTATCTGACAAGAAAGGGTTGCTACGTTATACTCGCTGGGTGTAACCTCCTTAGCTTTAGAAAGGTTTAGTGAGCGTTGAGCCGCAGTGCCATGAATACAATGAACTTGTATATACCATGAATGTACTCAAGGTGGTTAAAAATGGGAAGTAGATACGAAGCGCAAGCTGTAAGAAAGTATTGATTGATTTGTGGGGTTTAACGTCCCAAAACCACTATATGATTATGAGAGACGCCGTAGTGGAGGGCTCCGGAAATTTCGACCACCTGGGGTTCTTTAACGTGCGCCCAAATCTGAGCACACGGGCCTACAACATTTCCGCCTCCATCGGAAATGCAGCCGCCGCAGCCGGGAATCGAACCCGCGACCTGCGGGTCAGCAGCCGAGTACCTTAGCCACTAGACCACCGCGGCGGGGCGAGCTGTAAGAAAGTAAAAGCCGAATTCTCCGCCTCTCATTTCCCATTAGCAGCCATTGGCATGTACATTGAGCACTATCTGACTGAAAAAGTTTGCTACGTCATACTCACTGGGCGTAACCTCCTTGGTTTTCGAAAGGTTTAGCGAGCGTTCGGCCGCAGTGCCATGAATACACTGAACTAGTATATACCATGAACTCGAGGTGGTTAACGGTGGGAAGTGGACCCGAAGCGCAAGTCGTAAGAAAGTGTGCGTGTGCCACCTCTCGTTTAGTCCTTGGAATGTCCGCTGGATGGCGGTGCTTCTATATGAAGAATATATGATGAAAAGATGCGAGATGGTGGTACTTGGAGTGTTGAATAGATAGACGAACGGACACATAGACAGATGCATGGATGGACGCATGAACGGACGCAGGGGCGGCTGCATGGATGAACGCAGGGACGGACGCACGAACAGACGCACGCATGGACGGGCTGATGGACGCATGGATGGTCACACTCACGGACGCATGGACGGACGGAAGCAAGAACGAATGGACGGACGAATTCTTCGCCCCACTCTCCATCATTCACTCCGTGGATATGCTGCCGTTTTTTTTTTATCAAGGCGAAAATGTTTGAGGCCAATGTTCTTAGCTTTAGGTACTCGTTAAAGAACATCAGGTGGTCGAAATTTAGGGAGCCCTCTACTTCGGCGTTCCTCAAACTCATATGATGGTTTCGGGACGTTAAATCCCAAGAACTTTTATTATCTCATTTGCATACGTTATCGCAGTCACTCCTTTTTGTGTGGCTAGTGTAGATATGTCTCCGCAGAAACAAGTGCAATATAGCTGGTGATACATCACGACGTGGTATAGGGCTGACGTCACCTTCGTCCGATATGAGTTAATCCTAATTCCTCCCGACGGTGTTTTCCCTGCACAGACAGTGTCCCTTATTGACCTTTATCTCTACAACATATCGCAGACAGCGTCGACAGGCAGTCTCGTTTCCTCAACACAGGGAGCAAGCTTGAGACAAAAACGGCACACACACAACGGAGCCATTCACAGTCTACACGAAAACTGAACAAACAAAAAATTATCTCAATACAGACGCCTTATTACCCCGCCAATGAAAACAAGCGGTAGTTCTGTTATCATCGTCATGGTGCTGTCGTGAAGGTGGCCATCTGTTCCGCAACGTTCTTTCTCTGAGAACGGACGTCTTTTGCACGATGATGAAAGTGACATGCCGAATAGTGGTCGTTTGGTTTACGGCTCTGCATTGCAATATGGGTCCTGGAGAGGGGGAAAGAGGAAGAGGAGGGGCTTTGGGTAATACAAGGTAATCTCTTGGATGAGTGCAGGCCACTCAATGCGCTTACTTCGTAATTGGGCTCACGAGGACCACTAAAGATAGCGTGCGCCGGACGGAAGCGAATTGGGCGAGACAAGCGGCGAAAACGTATAATACGAGCATGGAGTCGTTTCGTCGTTGTTTACAAGCATTCGCTGGAGAGCAAGGTATAGTCATTGGGTGAATTTAAAAAGGTGCCAGGACTCAAGCAATATTCAGCCAATGTAGCCACGTCATTTTCTATTATCGCCAAATTTGTGAGCAACTATAAACAAAGGTGGTATTATGAACAGCCTTTCCTATTAATGAATATAAATACAATAACGCAGAACTAAAAGCCGAAACTTAAATGTAGCTAGTAAACAGTCATGACGCCAACCAGAAATTTTTGTCGCCAAACACGTCGACATGTAGCCAATTTGGCGCAACGTAGCCAAATAGAGAAACCCAGCTTGATAGTGCCGCTGGCGCCTTCCTTTGCCTCTTATGAGACTCCGTTCGAGAGACTCAACTATATGTGCGTTGGTATCTTGCCGGCGGAAACTCACTCCCTCGGGATTGGCTCACTGGGATTCTGTCGTGGTGACGTAAACTTGCTCAATTTCTTATAGGAACAGGAGCATTGTTTGCTGCAACTGATACGCTAACACATAAGCTTTCACTAGTAAATTTAGTAAAAAACCTACCCGGGCAACCTCATATTGGTCTGTTTGTTTAGTCTATAATAGAGAGCTTTAGTGCCGGCGCTTCAAAGTGGCTTGCGCAGGTAAACCATTGCATCCGTTGTATTTTCCATGGGTGCAGCTGCAGGTGTACAAAGTAACGCAAGAGCATGCCTACATGTAAGCCACCTTGGGCTCTCCGACAAGAAAGTTCCCTAATACCTTTTGGTATTAGACGTTCCACAGCCACGACTTGGTTAACGGTATTCTGCTGTTTTTGTGCCTTTGTAGATGTTAGGTGCCTTGCATACAGTGCAACCTCGTCAAAACCAGTCGCGTCCCTCCCTAAAAGTTCGGTTGTGAAGACGAAGTGCGCTGCATTTGATGAAATCGTCGGCTGACGCCGCGTCGTGGCGCAATCTCCAGCACGACTTCGCCGCACGACAGGCAGCGAGATAAGAGTTGATAGCGACAACGTTAATTCACCCCCGTCAGATCGGGGAAAAAAACTACGTGCGTCTAGACGCGTGCTTACACCATTGTCTAATCTATTTCGTGCCGAACGACAGAGAAACAAAAGCTTTCCGTGGAAAAACGGGGGTTGCTTTTCGAAGGTCCGTCAACACGTATCTCATTTCCTTGCTTAAAGTTCAATACAAGGTAAAAATATATATAATGATAGATGATACGAAGTTGATAAAAACCATTCGGCCAATGAACCAAAACAAAGGAAAGTCATTCAGTTCAGTGTTCATGGTCTCTATGGCATTCTGGCCTACAGAATGACACACCGACGTGTTTAACTGAGACAATGACCCACATTGTTCAAGGTGTGAAAGCATGTTTCTGAACAGTCGCTACTGACGTGTTCCGTCGCAAGTAGGGCGAGGACTGTCTGTTTTCTGCTACGGCATCGACTAAGGTCCCGGCTTGACATTGAAAAAGGACTTCGCGATACAAGTGATGTCTAGTGAATGACCATTAACCGAGCTATTGCCTTAATCTGTGAAGGTCGTATTCATACAGCGTAGGCCGTCAGAGTGGAGGATGTGTTCGAAGCCTTCAGAGAAATGGTATGACGGAAAGAAGTCCGCGAGACACGGGGCTGTCTGAAAAATGCACGCGTTCAAGCAGTTCCTTACGCACCAAGAAACGACACAAAAGTTTGGCCGTCAACACACGCCAACGGCCTGTCACATAGCATAAGCATGTCACATGATCATAATGAATCAATCAAGAAAAATGTGGCCAGAGTAATATTGAGATTCAACCCCCTTTGACAAAGCGGACGCTTATGTCGTAGCTAGCTTATTTCTGCAAAGATCGTTGTCTTATCTCCCTTTCCTCTGTTTCTTCCCTCCTCCCAAAAGAGTGAGCAGGCGTTGTGCCTCTCCAGATGACGTTGCCAGCTTGCTCTCTCCCTCTTTCCTCTGTGTCCTTGTGTATACGTGTATAAAATAAAATAAATAAATAAATAAATACCACGAGGTTAATCAAGTAGAATCTTGTATAGCTTAGTGCCAATTAGTGTGAGCATGAATGAAAAGATAATGAGCAATAAACAAAGACGGGCTACAGAATGAGCGCTGAGACATGCGCCCTAAGACTTGGTGATAATGAGTTGGCGCTAAAGCTATACAAAATTGTGATGCGCCAACTCGCCCGACCAGTAGTAGTTATCAGATTGAATATCGAAATGCACAGCCCGCCAAGACCAAATAAACTCACTCCTGTGAAATAAGTAAAGGGATTATCTTCAGTCTACGAATTCACAATTACAAAGTATCCTATAGATGCACTAGAAGGAACTCTGGTGCTATGGCATCCGTGGAACCTGCCACACAAGGCACGTCAGCGAGCATGGGAATGATGGGTATAGTTGCTCAGATTCATCTTGAATTCATTGTTTCGGATCCTTTGACGTAGCCTGTGCCCTCTGCCACACGACGAAGTTCAGCGAATATTCACCAGTTTCAACTCACCACCTTAACCTTTCAGGCTCGCCAACTCAAATCGTCTCACGGAGCTTACAACGATCTTATATATGCCGAAGAAGCGCAAACACGCAACAATAAACAAGGCATTTAGTGTGTTTGAAGCCGCAAGCACAAAGATTAGGCAAATCCATGGTTCAACAACTACGGCTACCATGGTTGCGGAACTATTGCAACGCCGGAGTTCCCTCTATAGAGTTCATATTGCGAAAACGTATGGTTTAGTACGACACAAGGCAGCACTAATTGCTAGAAAGGCATGACAAGACGGTTCTCTGCTTTTGCGGCCGTGTTTTCATGCCTTAGCTTTGTCTGCTATGTTATTTTCGTGTTTCATTTTTATTATTATTTAACATGTTAGCTCTCCGAAGAGCGAGCAAGGGCCCTCACCAGCGCGAACACGTGCACGGTAGCGGGCTCCAAGCTGTCCTGTTCTCTGGTATCAATCCACGTTTCTAATCGCGTCTCTTATTATCCGTAGGGTGACGTACCGTTCAGAGCACGTCATGCCTATGGCAACGTTACACTTTTTTTGCGGGGGGGGGGGGGGGAATAACCTAGATGCTTCTAACTTGAAGCAAGTGCGTCCTTGTTCAACCGATATTTTCTATTCCCATGCATGTGCTCGTTGAAAGCAAAAGAACTCTATATACATGAATTCCCATGGGTGTTTTTTTGTTGTTGTTGTTCAGGACACGAGTGAACAGAGGTCTAGTCACTTGAACTAAATGAATTAGGAAGAGTGGACGATGGGTGCTCCGATTTAACAGCAGCTGTAATGTGCAGTAGAACTAGAGCCCTAAACAATCATGTTAATCAAAAAGGCCATTAAGACACCAACCGGGCTAGAAAATCGACATGGTACCTTCTTCAATTCCACATTTTATGTTAGTCTTCTCGTTTACGTACCTTAAGGGGGGAGGTCATCTTGTCATAAAGCTGAATCTGCCACTTTTTTAAATTTTTTTTTTCATATGATTGGCAGTTTTTAGTCGGACGTTTTGCGCGTTAACATGTAACTCTGTTCTCACGGTTCAAGAACGTCTGATTCAACTGCGTGTGCTACGTGCTGATATGAGATACACTCACCTACTGTGCCGCTCGTACACTTGCGCGAATAATGAGTGGCTCTCTATTATGTCGGAGGTCTACTTGATTGTCCCCTTTGCTGTGTAGGGAAGCTCTTGAGAACCTGATGTCAAAACTCATCAACCGAGAAAGCCATACCCACTCTTCAGTCATGTTTGTGTACGCGACGGACTCAAGTGCCAGACACTCAATTATGCTTCAGCATGCTTTTGTATTGTCTGAGCTCAACGTCAGTGTTAAAGCGCTCGTAAAGAAGACAGGAGGGTTCGGGGGAGACAGAAGGTTAGGTGGGCAGATGATATTAAGAAGTTTGCGGGTATAAATTGGCAGCAGCAAGCACAGGACCGAGTTAACAGGCGGAAAATGGAAGAGGCCTTTGTCCTGCAGTGGACGTAGTCAGGCTGATGATGATGATGATGATGATGATGATGATGATGGTGGTGGTGGTGGTGGTGGTGGTGGTGGTGGTGGTGGTGGTGATGATGATGATGAAATGTGACGACAATGCATAGTAGAACATGGTACGAATACTCGTGTTGGGTGCTCATCTGCTGTCATTTCCCGTTCAAGCGCTTCACATATACGTCACAACAACAAGGCCGAACGTCATCATTGATCTAGACTAACTGCTTCTTCCTGTCTTCATGTTGTTGTTGTTGTTGTTGTTTTTTTGCTCCCAACATGTAGTGTAGCAAGCTTAAACCGCGTCTCAGGGATCTTACTTCTGTAGCGTATATTCCTGGAATAAACAAACACCGAGGGAGTCTTTACGACCCAGCAGCTTACAGGTAGCGCGTGTGCCAACGGGAAAATAAGGCACTCCTTCATAATGGCAAAAGATAAGCTGCCAAAACAAAAAAAAAATCCTATACACGTTGCCTACACCACCCCGTGTGCAAGATTGCTATCTAAGTGGGGACTGCACACTCAGACGCAACATGTACGACCTAAGAAAGGAAGAACGGGTCATCCACACCATGGCGCGACACGCAGAAGTGTCACAAAATGGACTGCGATGAGGCAAATATAACAGAGGAAGGAAAAAAGGGCACTTCTGGGTTTTTTTCTCGACTCTTTTGCGATCCAGATCACTGGGTGCGCACCCGCCATTGCGATGACAGCAACTTCCCACACATGTGCGCACGTTACCTACGTCAAATCTTGGAGCAGATATGGGCGGGTCAATTCCGAAGTCGCCTTCACTGGTCGGCTCCTGTACGAAAGCCAGGACGTGTTTGCTTTTCGTAAACTTTCGTGAGTGGCGCCCTTTCTAACTATTTTCAGCGTAGCAAACTCTCTCGAGTCTATATCTATAGAACTTCAAAGACGAATTAGCAGTGAATACACATGCACGAGAACAAGACTTTACACACAGAAGAACACCTTCTTGTGTACATGTACGCGTCTCTGTGTATTCGCTCGTATCCCGTCTTTGAAGTTCATGATTAATCAACTGACCCAACTGCTAATGCTCAGTGTGTCCCTTTATCACCCCAGAGCCAAGATACGACTTCCACTAATCTTTGTCTACTTCGTACGCGAAAGGGACAGATTGCAAGGTCCGACTTACATCTGAAGCATTCATCGACACCGCAGAAGCTCTTCGGCGACCGTACTTGGCGAACTTTCGGTTAATAGACCCCCCCCCCCCCCAATCATGGAGGTCTATTAGATATGGTGCTCGATTGCCTACCCAAAGGTCGCGATAATGAGTCCCAGCCACTGTGGCCACATTTCGCTTCCAGTGAAATGCAACGGTCCCGTATGCTTAGGTTGAGGCACACGTTAAAGAACATTAGATCGAAAATTTTGGAGCCTCTCATTATTGCGTTTCTCACAATCACATCGTGGATTTAGTACGTTAAACTGAAACATTTATTGGTATTCTAAAGTCGTTTATTGTTGTACAGCACATCTACTACGCAATGGCACCTTCGAAGCAACGCCACCAGTTGTCCAGCGAAAGATCAGTACCATAGGCACTAGGATGCACTAGAATGCACTAGGTGCATCAGAATGTGGAAGGAGGAGTAAGGGGGGCTTCTCCCCCTGCCCTCCTAGTCACTCCTTTGGGACGGGGGGGAGGGGCGGTCGCTTGAAGTAACACTGGAGCGGACGGTAGGGTCCTGAAATTTTTTGTCTTTAGTAGCATACAAAACAGTGGAGCTCAACGGAATTCACAAGCGCTCACCTGTATAACTTGGCTCGTCATCTTCCCTCGGGAATATCTCGAGCTGAGGAGACTCTTGGCGTGGCCTTCACGAATGCCATCTCCTCTACATGCAATTACTGCAGCTGCGAATAAACAATCGCCCAATTTTTGTGTGAATATACCCATTTGAACGAGCCAAGACAAAAACTTGCCGAAGCTCTCGATGGACTAGATGATCGGCCTTAGTCAGAACAAAGAATTCTGGACATTGGCCGAGTCCATCGTCAGCCCAGAAGGCTTTGAAGGCTTTTATTACGTTTTCTGCGGACAACTGACCTTAGAGACAGACTTTAGTGTCGTGTTCTTTTTTATTTCGCTTCCACTCTTTTGCCATCCTTGGTCTTTTCTATCTCTCTTTCTTTGCACCATCTCTTTTCTACCGTCTTTTATTCCCCTAAACGCTGCTAGCCGGTCTAAAAGTGGCTAACCTCCCTGTCCTTCTGCTTATTTTTTCCTCATCCTCCTCCTTCATCATAGCGCAAATACTGTTAATGTGGGTCCAAAGTGGTCTCACTCAAGTCCTAATTGGTTTGTCAGCCGGGCGACAAGCGCTGAAGAGAGTGGGGTGGTGCTGATATAGTCTCTGGGGCGAAAGATGAATGACCACTCTCCCCCCACCCCTTCTGAATATACCACTCTAATTATTTGAGGGGGGCGCGAAGTCAGCCCAGTCACGCCTGTGCTGACATTGTTTGGTGAGCAAAGTTGTGGGCCAAGCATGTTCTTCGTCGAGAACAAGTGAAACTGCGTTCCAGGAACTGTTTTAACACCCAACTAATACCCCAAAAAAACCACTGAGCAAAGGTGTGGCATTCATGGACACGTCATCTCTTTGTTTTAATTGTTGCATCCAGTGCGAAACTATTATTTTTAAACGAGGTGGGGAGTGAGGGCTATAATGGGAGTTCGCCCAGCGTGCGCACGCCTACGGTCAGCACCGTTGCTCCCTGCGGAAGAAGCCCGTCGAATGTAGGATGCTGTGACGCGTCAATTATCAGGGCCGGATGGTTGGCGAAGCCTCTCGTGAGTGGATACCGCCGCGCGTTAAGTGACAGCAAGCCGGCTGAAGCCTATCGCCAGTGCAACGGCGTGAGCAACGTCAAAGAGAGAGCCAGTAATTTCGAAGCCACGGCGACTTCAAAGATACCAGCTAAGACCTCCAAAAATGCTTTTTGAGGCAAGAAGATCGCGTGACCTATGGCTTGCGCAGCGCGCAAAAGACCGCGATGTCGGCTTCACCGTGACACCAAAGGTCATCGCATTCCTTTTGAGAACCTCTGTTTCTTTGGCGCACTCCCGAATGGTTGTGGTGGTAAGTGTTAAAAGTGGAAGAAGGCACCTAATTTCTGCAGACCGGTAGGTACGGCCAGACGTGCGCTCTCATTTTGCCTTCCAAAAGCATCCTCTCTCACAGGGAGTCGAAGGCGCATCTTCGTGTTACATCAGAACACCATGACCACTCAGTCACGCAACGCAGTGATTGAAACAATGTTGGAACGCGAACAGAGTGAAGGCGGACAGGTCGAACCGTGCTTTAAAAATCAAGAAAGAAGAAGAAATAGTATATGGGGTTTAACGTTCCAAAGCCACGATACGATCACGAGAGAGGCCGTAGTTGAGGACTGCGAAAATTTCGACCATTAAGTGTCCTTTAACGTGAACTGAGATCGCTCAGTACACGAGCCTCTGCTATTTCGTCTCCAACCAAACGCGACCGCCGCGGCTGGAATCGAACCCGGAACCTGCGGGTCAGCAGCCGTACACCCTAGCCACTGACTCGTCTTGAAGGACAGAAGAGGCAGTTCGCAACTGATGACAAAATTGGCATATAAATTGCGACATATTCATACATTTTAGATAAATAAATTGTTTGACACTTTTTTTGCGTATTCCCGAGTTGCCCCATATATGACTCTTTTTGTGGAGGTACACTAATTATTATTCGAAGAAGTCGAACATCTCATTACTCTACAAACAAAGTATAATGCATCTTCAAAGAGAGTTCACGTCGCTGTTAAAAGAGAGTCATGAGCATGGCAAGTCAAAACTCACAAAAAAGGACTGAAAGGATTCTTTCTTTTTTCCTCTTGGAGTGTACTCGCAGTACGAATATTTTCCGATCACCGGGATAGAGCTCCGGCAATTCTAAAATGCCGACGATGATCCGCAGCAAGGCGCGCTCGCGTGCCCCGCCTCTCCCTTATCGCGTGCATGTAGACGGCCGGACTGCGCGGAAGCGTGTTGTGTAAGTGAGAAGGCGCCGTATACGATATTGCAGCCCCCGCGTCTTGGCCGTCGTCTCGGACGGCCGCGGGCGTTCGGTTCGCGACGGCGCCACCCGGACCGCTGACACCGGTTCACGCTGGTTCTCAGCGGAGCTCAACTTTTGCTGATTCGTTACGAGAGCCAAAGCAAAGGGGCGAAACGAGTAAGGGGCTGCAAAGAGCGTCAACAGTATTGCCTTCCAAAGCGAAGCGAAAGCGTCGACTGAAAAAAAAAAAGACCGAGGGCAAAGGCGTAGCACGCACAACTACGACAGTCGGTCGTAACACACGAAATGATATGACATGACATGACAAGAACATTACTGAAGAGTCCTGAGGAAAATTATGAACGGAGCCCTAGGACTCCACCCAGGACGGAACCCAGGATGGAAGCATGACGAGATGCCCCAAAGGGATAAAATTGACTTTAGAAACGATGGAAGATGAGATGCTCCAAAATTGGAAAATTCACTTTGACAATTATTGAAAAGCTCGATTGAAAAGATGGATGTTGGTGACTCCACCCAAGACGGAACCGGGAGGCGGTGACTCTCGACGACAGACCAGGCCCTCTGGACAAGCTGTATGTAGTGTTGAAGAGCGATGTCCGAACTGCGAAGGTCTTCGTCCCACTTTGATTGTGCAGACCAGAGCCCACACTGAATGGGCACAGTAACAGTATATTATGCAGAGAGCTGAACTCGTGCCCGCTTTTGGAGCAGGCCTGCGGAAATTCAGGATCAAGTACTCTCGGGTTGGAAAACGTACGCGTCTGCAATAACCTGAGCGTGACCCACTTCGCCCTATTAAACTTGGGTCTACGGAAAGGAAAAGTCATCCTGCTTAGTCTATAATGCGAGGTGATCTCGTGAAACATGGGTAACTGGTCTGTAATTCCACGAGAAAACATTAGTATAGCCCTTGTACTTATAGTCAAGGGCGTGACAAGGAACCGTTTGACCAGACGAGGTCATAGCACAGCGGTTATGAAAAAATACGCCAGGCCTGCGCGGAAGGCTCAGCGCTGTCACCGCGCTAGAAGAGCGGCCTTTCAGATGATGATGATGATGATGACGACGATTCCCGAAAAAATGGCACTACCTACCGCGGTGGATCGGGCTTCAGGCCAGCGGCATTAGAATTTGTGAAACAAGATAAAATGCAGCCTTTTCTAAACACTCATAGGGTAACTGCTGCAAGCACACTTGCCCACTACCGCATGAATAATAAAAATGTTACAGTCGTGGGTCGGCATTCGCTATGCTATTTTTCGTCATTTTTTTGAGAAGCCTGTGATCCGCTAAACAATTGCGAGGAATTTTGTGCCAATTGTGCATGTAGTGGCTGACGACGCTGAGGAAATATGCCTGAAGTTGGTACGTGCCATAATTGATAGTTGAAAAAAAAAACGAGCTTTTTTTATGAGCTGGAGCGTTGGACGACCCACTCGTTACACTATTCGCATCCTGCGACGACTAGTTGTTCTTTCGCTGTTTTACAACGCTTTATAAGTCGTGTTAACGTGATTGCTTTCCCGACATCAAGCCTGCCTAAGGCAAGTTTGCCAACAAGTCCCAAGTAGCGGTGTGGCTCCGTGGTAAAATACTTGACTCGCACCCAGCGAAGCCGGGTTCAAGCCCCGCTGTGTATTAATACACCGGTGGCAGCGGATAACCACGCGTGACCCGAGTTGTGATCTCAAAACAGCTTTCGCAATATTATTCTCAGACTGGCAGAAAGAACGATGAAAATGACGTTTCAGCACCCATATATGGGAAAATTTGTGTGCGACAACTAGAGAAAATCACTGCTGCAACATTTTATGTAAGCTAAAGTATGAGTACTTACATACGGTACAGAGGCGTGAACTTCGTGGGGGCTCAAGAAAAGGGTTTACTACTCTTAATTTAAGACGACGCGTCAAGTCATGGAAAGATAAAATACTTCGGTTAATCTTTGCACGTCTGACGCATTTTTGGCCTTCTTGAGTTGCCGTTTTCTTGGTGACTAATAAAGACATTCATATAACACACATATAAATTTTTCAACTTTACCGCTCTTTTAGATGATGCAGATTTGTTTAAATCTCATATATATTAGGATTTTGAGAAACGTTTACCACTAGCGCCTAAATATTGCGTTAACTTGCATCTTTGAAAATTTAGCTCAAGAAATAGTACGAACTTAACTTCAATTCTGGTACTGTAGTTTATGCATTTATGCAGAATACAAAAAAGTGATAAACTGGTTATCTTTGAATACACGTGAAAGAATTCCACCTAAGCAATATTAAAATGGTGTTGGGATAGTCGAGCTCAAAGTTGAACAGCTAAATATCGAGCTTACTTTGCCAGTAACACCGTTCAGAATTTTTATTCAGTATACAAGCTTTTGAATCATTGCCAAAGTAAATTTTCTTATTTTGGAGCATCTGGTCGTCCTTCGTTTTCAAGGTCAATTTTATCACTTCGGAGCATCTCGTCATGCTTGTCATACTTCTTTAGTGTGCTATCGTACAGCTCTATACACCACGTGTCATCGACTATGGTCAACTTTCTCGGCCAGAATTACTGTTTTTTTTTTTTGGCCCGGCTTCAAACATAACTATTTCAAAAGTTTTGCTCGTGCGATACTGCAATCATTAAACGAAAAAAACAACAACAAATGTCGCAATTCTTAAAAAGTACGACACAAAAACTTTGGCCTCACGTTTTTCTGCTGTAATGCGTTGCTGGGTTCCTGTGAGCCATGACATGACACATCGTTTGTTGCAGCACACGACAGATGATTAATTACAAGCCCCTCGTTATCGATCAGTTTCAGTTTAGATTTGAGAGAGCTTCAAAAACTGGGCACAACTGTCGGCCCCTAGCATGCGTAGCTCTTGGCCACGTCAGCACACAGAACTGTGACATACTTCCGCATGATCCGCATCAAGAACTACTTTCGAATAGAAAACAGGACTTCTATGTCGCCAAACACAAAACTTTCTAAGCGTGCGCCACGGCCACGCACTCGCAACTAGCTGACGAGAAATATAGACTGCGGGAATAATTGTGGCGAAAGAAAAATAGTGGATATGACGTCATCATAACTACTTTTGTTGACTGCAGCGTGGTGACGTGAGAGAAGTAGGGGGACCCCAGAGGGTTCCCTTCCAGGGTGTCAATGGCACGATGAAGTCGAGCGCTCATGCAAACTTCAAAATTCTTTTTAAATATTTTCCCAGCTAGATTCACTGTTGATAATTTGCAGATGATATACGAATGTTCCTAGGAATCAGCCCCACTGGCTGTCTCGACCGCGAATTTTTGTGTCAGAGCCCCTTTAAAATTTTGAAGGCTAAGTAAATGAAGCAAGGAATGTGCGACCCGATTCCGTTTAGCTCTACACTTGCACCGCGCAGTATGAACGCGGAAATCAGTCTACCTGTAGCACAAATAAAATGTGTGCTCATTGAAACATATCCGCGGTCGTCCTGCACGTGATTCGTCTCGAAGGGCTCTGAAAAGGCTGAGAGGTTCAAGAATGAAGAACTATACTTCAGGTTCAACACCTCAGTATGCCACTGGTATTTATTTACATTTATGAGAGAACGGTATCCGTTGCCCCGAAGTTCACACATGCTGAATACCCTTTTTTAGCCCTTAGCATCTCAACTTATCGACAGGCAGGATAGACACAAGCTGGGAACGGTGTCTGACAAAATTCTAGGTGGTTTAATGAAGCTAAAAGCGGAAAACAGCACCGAAGTACCAGAAAGACTTAAAAGGCGCACAGCGTCTTCTGACAGCTTTCGAAGGTACGCGATAATTTCTCATACACAGCTGACTCTAGACAAGAATTTTGGCTTTCGATGTGAAGCAGCTTTTTGACTCACGTGCGTAACGTCACACATATGTGCGTCCGCACGAACGCCCCGTGACGCGTTTCCCTCGCCGCAGGCGTTGGAGCGGTGCAAAGTAGGTCACGCCACATCTGCGCGTTGACGTCATCCTACCCTCGCAAGCTTACGTCCTTATCTCCTGTACCCGCAGCACGTTTGCCGCAGCGCCCGCAGCTGCTGGCTTCTCCGCGCGTTCGCAGCACACCTCTCTCGCTTCACCCTCTCCACTGCTCAAAACGCTCGACCACACGTCGAGTGGAAACACTCTCTCGGTTCAATTATTCGTGATGAAATTTACATAAAACCCAAACCGCCTCCTGTGTCTTTGCGTTTCAAAGAGACGTTTACGTGAGTAAACACTACACCGAGTTTCGCTTCAAACCGTTCTTCCAGCAACCGCGTCGACGCCCGTTTCACCCGAGTCAACACCGTGCGTACCGCTGCTGCTTCGCATCCCATCAGGGTTCACTTCGAACCCTGATGTTTTCTTTTTCTTTTGAAGGACTGTGATCACAGCACGCGTAGGGGGTATTGTGTGGTGCATGTTCACTCACTACTTGCTTTCGGAAAAAGTGGTTTTGAGCTGCATAAAAATACTTTTTAAAGAAAAGCCTGAACGTAGCAAATATGCATTAAGGAACACCCTTCCCAAATTGTAATTTCCAATTGTGCTTTACCCTGCGCCCTTAAAGAAAAGTTTTAACTGTCTTGTGTGCCCCACGACTCCTTTACAAAGGTATCATGATCGCCTAAGAGTGTTCACATATCTCCCTGAAGGCAGTCATAATTGGCAAGTTAATAACTCACACAAAAAATAGTGAAAATAGCTGTTTTTTTTTCAGCATGAAAGTGTTCTGTGTCCACCAAGCCTTCAGTGACGGATTTTCGTAACGGAAATGACATCAAAATGCACACGAAAACTCTTCAGTTGTGCCCTACTCTATGCTATTATTCGACTAGTAGAGGGCAGAGTGAGTTTGGGAACGAATGTGTGTTGAAGGCATCTTAGTCGAAACTAAGATGAAATGGCCATCTATAGGTAATGTAGCAAGAAGGCAAGACATCGACAATAACTGGCAGGATTCCAAGAGAAGACAAGCGCACCGAGGAGAGGCTTATTGTAAGCAGATGAGATTAATACGTTTGCGGAGAGAACGTGGGCGCAGCAATAACAGGACAGGGTTACACGAAAAAGAAAAAAAAACATGGGAGTGATTTTTGCCTGCCTGCGGGTGCAGTCAGACTGATGAGAGCGTGAAAATATACTGCAGAATACATGACATCCTCACATAAAAAAACTGTTCTTTAACTGGTAAGTAGGTAAATCTGCAGTTAATTTTTTAAAAAGCGTCTACTCAATTATAAAGACAGAATTAGGATTTGCCACGCAAATTCCTACCCCAATCGTGAGTCACAAAATAAAAAAGTCAGACTTTGCGAAAGAACTTCCGCACACCGTTGAAACGTCTCAGTGACTCATGCTCGTTGAATTCACTACCGAATGAAGCAAACAAACGGCATGCGAACAAATGGAGTGCGAACGGCTGTTTGGATTTATTACACCTGTGCGCTGACATTCCACGAATCTATGAGAGTTTTGCATCCAAACACAGCAGCTACCGTCCCAACACACTATGTGACTTCGGTCAAAAGGATGTACTTTTTCGTTCCGATGCAGGGTCTATCTGTTTCGCGTTCCTATTGTTCTCGCTGGCTGCCGTTCAATCGCTAAGGCAGTTCGTCTGCCTTAGCGATTGTTTTCGCAAAGTTGGTTAGCAAGTGTAGCATACCTGAAATTCCAACGCCACAGAACGACCAGCTGCCAATGTACGCTGTTCCTTAGTCCGAGAAATTCAACAGAGAAGTTCTTGGTGCCACAGCAGCGACTGCTTAAACAACACCTGCACGGCGGTCCTGACCAGGTAAATGTAGTACGTATTGCGGTAGTTATTACTGTAGTCGCAACATATAAGAATAAAAAAAGTAAGTGAAATACGAATTGATTGGGTAACTCCCAGCTGAGGGTATGGTTTATTTTTAGACAACTAAGTAATGCCAGTAGTATAATGTTTCATAACGTTAGTGGTGTTACTTCCTTCGCTTCAACATGAAGATGAGTCATAAGTTCGCCTATTACGTTCGAATAGATCTCGACATAAAGCTTCTCGGCTTCATTAGGCGTACGCGTTAAGCGTCAAATCGTAAGCGCCTCATGTGGAAATTTTTCCACTATTTGAGCATCATTCACACTTTATTTCCTCCATACCACTGTCTATACCGCTGCATAGCGGTCTGATTACAAGGGTGATAGGCCCCGATACGCAATGGTGTATGCGCTGTTCGCTACGTAAGCGTCGTATAGTTCTCACACTTACGTGTACTTCACACTACGCACTTCAGAAGCAAACATGAACGACCGACAACTCGCCCCAATTCCAACGTTACCGACAGATCTATGTCAATAATGTTTACCTTCAAGAACGCATGTGATTAGCGCGTTGCGAGGGCCGGGTTTCTCGAGTGCTAAACGCAGCCATCAAAATCGGTGAGATATAACAGCCTTCCCTCTGTATATTTTTCTGTATGAACATTTTTTTGCCGAAGAATAATAAATGAATTTCAATTTGAATAAGCAACCACGAACAAGCCAAACAAGTCTGAATGCCAGCGTGTACTTGTTATAACAACGGATACAAGGAATGCTTTGGACGTCCTATGCCGATGTCTTTCTCTGTAGTGTTGTAGCGTGCAGCGCAAGTCTGGAAGTCGGTATACCCTAGGGGCTGCGTCTCTAACACGCGAAACGCCTGCCCCGTCTTCTTCCATATCTAATATCGCCGTTTGTTAGTATGCAAACAACAAGCAGAGATAGCGCATGAAAGCACAGGCAAACAAAGATTGAAAGATATAGTCATACAAACTAGTAAAGTTCAACAATGCACTTATAGAGAGCATTTCTAACTTATTGTGCTAACGAAGGAAAATGAAACAATAGCGCGTTTTTGTGTTAGTAAAGCCTATAGTGAAGCCAACACAGAGCGAAGCCAAGGAAGGTGCAGGGGACATTGTTTGTCGTCTTTAACCGTAGTGTAGCAATTATGACGTAAATGGTACAGCATTGAAGCGGACTAAAAAGCAAATGCGACGGCTGTAGGTTCGGTCTTATACTGCAGTATAGTACCGAATTTACAACCGTCGAATACCGCGTCCGACGCTTTATACGACTTGTGGTAGCCGGCGGTACCTTCCACGATCACTCTATGGGGTCTGGTCTCTGTGTGCATGCAACTTGGGCAGCGATAGGCAGCACGCCGCTTTATACCGCGTCCAAAGCCGCCACCGCCGTCCGTATCTGCGACTTGAAAAAGGAGCCCCAATTCGCTTATTATAAGAGGAACTGGCAACTTTGCCCCCGCGGACGTTGCATCAACAACAACATTATACGCCGCCAGCATCTCCAAACAAACACGATAAGATTCGTCGAGTCGTCTGACAGAACGGTGCACACGATGCGCTAGGATTTTTGAGCTTATACTTATAAGGCCGGACCTCGAAGATACCATCCTTCTCCCTCCTCGGCCTTCCTCCCTTCCTTCCCCGTAAACACGCAATGCACGCTTTATAGTAAAGGCGCGACGACTTCTTTGGCAGCCGTAATGCGGTGGCTCCTCCTCTGAGCGATATGCGTCCACTTGAGACGAGCGTATTCGGTCTACGTTTCGTGGTGCCGTTTCTGCACTGTGTGTGTGTGTGTGTGCGTGTGTGTATGTGTGTGTGTGTGCGTGCGTACGTGTGTGTGTGTGTGTGTGCGTGTGCGTGCGTGTGTGTGTGTGTGTGTGTGTGTGTGTGTGTGTGTGTGTGTGTGTGTGTGTGTGTGTGTGTGTGTGTGTGTGTGTGTGTGTGTGTGCATAGCCGCTGGGTGCATATGAAACCCTAGATGCCGCTGGTCTTTCCTTGAGAGGAGTCCGCGCCCTCGTCGGCTCGCCGATGTTCGCAGACGGTTGCGTCCGGAAAAAAGCGAGCAGGACCGGTGCTATATGGCTACAAAAAAGGAAAAAAAACACATTTCGCAAGGGAAGCGGTTTTGTAACAACATATAAGAACCTCTTGTCGGTTCATTGCGTGCTGCTTTATCATTCTCCATTTCTTTATAAAAAACGTTGGGCCCCGACAGGCTTCTTGTTTTACAGAACGAAGACAGCATCATAACAAAGAGTTATGCATCATAACCTAGCCCAAACTTGCCTAAGGTAACCACAGCTTGAAATGCATTGGAATAGATAAACAAGGCACGCATAACGTATGAATTTCAACTATGACAGCTGTCAAGGGGAAGAGCACAAAAGGCTGAGTTTGTAGTAAGAATTCAAGCCTTGAAAAAGGCAAAAATAAATAAACGTGTTGCATGCACCTGCACAGAAGCAAGGCAGAATGAATGCGGAATGTTGTTCCCGGTTTATTTTCTGTTTTTTTCGGGAGCATTTATCATATATCATCTTGTTTAGGTGTTCATAATCTTTTTCTGCGTGCTTTGTTGTGACGTTCACGTTATAAGTCAGCATTCTTTATTTGTTTGGTTTTTTTTTACCCATGAATTCAAGGAGTTTGTAAATTATTATGCTCACAGATTTTTTTATGATTTATAGGCCGAGATATTTTGTGTTTTAGTTGTCACTGAAAAACTACCGAACCCACGACCTCCACCGGTACTTTGGTCAATGAATTGTAGAACAGTTTAAAGGTGAACATGTTTCACAGAGATATGTCTCACTGGGTAAATGTTTGCACAAATAAAATAAACTCTCCAGCCACTTTTAGATCAAATTTTTTAATGTTAAAATAAAAGTTAAAAACTGACACGATGTTTCAGGACTGAAATGTTGGGCCAATTTTCAGTTTTTAATTTTAACATTAGAAACTTTGGTCTGAAAGTGGCTAGAGAGGTTATGGTAATCGTGTGAGTTGCTGAACAGTTCGATTCAGTAACGTATGGCCGCCACTGCAGTGAACGTATCAAAACAAATAAGTATAGTATCAATGTCGGAAAATAAAAACCTTCATAATTATTTTGTTGTTAATAATTTCTTGAGTGCTCCCAATTTTTAAAGCAAAGAAATAAATGGAGTCTCATTTCACGGAAGTAAATTGAATCTGTTTGAGTGACACTTGTGTTAGAGGGCAGGGTGGTGATATGCCGGTACGGTACCACACTACACGCTGAATAGCTGAAAGGTCGTTGGTCTGTGAATGGTTGCGACGCACTACTCGAGAATTCTCCGTAACCTTCCCGCGCTTCACTTTCGTCCTGCGCTACCAACACCACGGACGCATAATGTGCTAAAGATGCGTTTAAAGCCACCTTTTTAAATGTGAGCGAATAAGATATCAATTCTAACTAAGAAGGAGATCATTCAAATCTAATTAAAGAGGAAACAGGGTGGTGCAATCGCCTGCATATTTCGTGGGACTAGATTCGCCGGCAGTCTACAACATCTCCTTTTACGTCATCGTCACCTGGGCTCGCTGTATTACTCGGTGTAATATTCTTTTTTTGAATAATTTGACGTCCACGATGTACCTCAATTAATTATTTTACTTACTGCCCGTAAGTGTGTAAGATAATTACCCGCATACCAATAACAGCGCAAGAAAGGAACGCAGCAATGGTATACAAATATTTTCATTGTGAGTGCTGCCAGAAGGGGAATTCACTCGTCCACTTGCTGTCAATATGTGGTCCTCAACTGCGACGAAAGCGGTAAATCATTTCTTCATAGCGACGAATTATTGCATAGCTTTGTCCCAAGATATGGCACCAATGATATTACTATACCGAATGAAAGACTTCAGCTGTCATTACCCAACATGACAAGTGATGAATCGATGGACTATAGGGTAGCATGCGGGTAGCATACAGTGGGTCAGCTTACCACTGCTTTCGTCCGCAAATTATATTAGAAATGGAGGCTGGAGAGAGGGGAGGGGGAGTGCAAGACATTACCTCAAGCAACGAAGTTCACACACCGCAATCGTGAAGTTAGGCGAAGCTTGCTCGAATACCAAAAACTGAGCTGCATCACAATAATATTATCCGAAGGTTTACGTCCCAAAACCATGATATGATTACGAGGCACGCCACAGTGAAGAACTCCGGAAATATCGATTATGTGGTGTTCTTTAACGTGCGCTGACAACACACAGTGCACGGACCTCTGGCATTTCACCGCGACCGAAATGCGAACGCTTGGACCAGGATCCAATCCACCACCTCGGGCCAGCATCCGAGCCCCGCAACCAATGATTCACCATGGCGGACTAAGCAGCATCATGGATGACGAAGAAAAAAAATAAAAATCACCGCTTCGTTCCCTGTGGCATAGCTCCCTGTCAGCAAAGGCGAACGCGATGTGGCAAGTTTGTCGGCAAAAAAATGTTTCTGTCGTTAAAGGTGACAAGTCCACTTCGGCTCAGAATGTTCGCGAAGCATATCTTATTGATTGATTTGTGGGGTGTAACGTCCCAAAACCACCATATGATTATGAGAGACGCCTTAGTGAAGGGCTCCAGAAATTTCGACCACCTGGGGTTCTTTAACGTGCGCCCAAATCTGAGCGCACGGGCCTACAACATTTCCGCCTCCAGGTGAAGCATAGCTAAATAAATAGGTACGACGTATAGTATTCTGTATGCCACATGTTTCAAACAGGCGCTAGACGTTTTTGGTTCCACTTGTGTTGATGATTTGGTGAGTTAAATATCAATTTTTAAAACATCACGCTCATACCAGGACGATAAAGAAGAAACAGAGTATGCCATATAGATATCTTGGCCAATCCCCCAAGCTGGGTCGGGGCCAGCCCTATACGGAACAAGCAAACAAGTATAGAAGGAACGGAGCGACAGGTCAATGACCAGAAATAGGCCACCGTAGGCGCACGTCTGGTTGACCTAGTTTGTCTCGGTGGTGAGAAACGTCGCCTACGTACTCGCACTGAGCACTAATTTACACGCATGAAAAAAAATGGTGTAGAACACTTGGGAAACGACGCAGTAAACCCAGATGTTGTCGCTTGACTGTACCATGGGGTGAGGCAATCAGGCAGAATGAGCCGCACAAAGCACGGGCTTGAAACTTGACCAGGGTTTGGGGAGAAGTGCACGGAGTGGTATCTTTCGTCAGCAATAGCGGTGGTTTGTGGTATTTGAATGTGAAACTTTCGAAAAAAAAATCATTCCTTACGAAAAAAAGTTACTCTAAGTCACTATCGGTTATTAATAGAGACCCACTAAAACATTATTGTCACATCGCAGCGTCGCACCACCAACCACGTGACTTTCCAGAGTGTTTATTCTCTTGCAGCGGCGCCCCACGTGCTTCTAATCGGTGGTGTTAAAATGTTGTCGTAGGCCACACACTTTGTGATATGACACTGAATTTTTCCCACGATGTTACAGAAGGTCTCTGGTACATAACCTTGATTCGTTATTGGTAGCTTGCTTTGTTAGTCAAAAAAATTTTCAGCCTATTTTCTATTCAGTTGTGCACGGCACCACTGCTGACACCGATAGATAGCGCCGCGTACAAATAAACGTCCCTGATTTCCTAAAATGAGATAGGACTTCTTAACTAGAGAACATTGTCGTCGGCCTTGAAGGAGTAAATTTGTGAGTGTGGGCGTTTGGCATATTGATTTGGTTGAGGTGACGCTTTGAAAAACTCATGTAAAAGAAGTAACTGTGAATAAGCGGGCTGAGAATTTGCTAAAGTGTAGTTTCAGTACATTACACGGCACATAAGCACTACGCAATACTTTGGTATACAGATCTACAAATAAACTAGAATAAAAAATACAACGCGCCCTCATCGCTGTTGCGATTTCTCTCCTCAGAAAAAAAAAGCTTCGCCTGTGTTTCTTCTGTCTACTATAGTACTAACAAATGCTGGCTTGGCGTCTCTCATAATCATATGGTGGTTTTGTGACGTTAAGCACCAGCAATCATCACATTATTCTTGCTGGCTTCGAAAAATTGCGAATTCGTTTATTAAATAGAAGTTGTGCAGCCTCGCAACTTCTATTCCATTCGGTATGCCTGTTATCTGACTTAAGGAACAATGATACACCCCCCCACCCCCCCAGTCCGTTGACTTATCTCACAGAGGGCACTTGTAGCGAGAGAGGGACATGGTCGAAGGAGTCCGAGGACGGGGCACCCATCAGCGAAAGCTACACGGCACTAGGAGTTCGTGCATGGCGGGCCTATCAGCGAGATTTACACTGGCGTCGGAGATCGTGGGCAACATAACCGTTGTTATGCCAGCGAGTCCTCGTCAAACGTCCGTGCCTCTGAAAAAGGCAATCTGGGTCAAGGCCAGCCCGCAGTCCGCCCGGACGCGAACATCTCAACGGCGTGAACACGCGCGGCGCCTCTCTGGCCCACGTACATTGAGTCAGCGGCGCACGTGACAGCGAGCCGGCGTCCTCGTGTCTGGTGGTCTGACGCATGGCGCGGCGACCCCATTGGAGGAATCTGCCCTGACGACCAGCGGCGCTTCTGATTGGACATTTTGGTTGGACCCGGTGTAAATAAAAGAAGCCCTGCGGCGCGTCGCGATCGGCAGTCCTAGGAGAGAGGAGTCCCCGTGTCGGAGAGCCGACATGTGTGTGAGTCGGCGGTCTTAGGCGAAAAGCTGACCTATGTGTTAGAGAGGAGAGCTCGGCTCTTCGAGTCTCTGTCGGCCCCAGTGCCGAATTTGTAACGCCTCTGTATATATGCTGTACATAAACCTTGTTTAACTCACCGTCGTCTCGTCCGCTCGTCTTATCAGCTCTGCGCAGAAGCAGTCGCGAGCTGAGAAACATACGCTACCAAACGGCTGGTGACCTTCCCGGCGAAGTTGGAAGCAGTGGCGCCTGTGGGACCGGGTTGGCGTCGCCGTCTTTCGCAACAGTGGAGGTCAGCGGTGGGATTTCGGAGGTGGCTTCGCAACAGTGGTGGCTTCGGCGGGATCGGCCCGTCGTTCGCAACACCGTTCAGTTTGTAATCTACCGAACGAGCCCCGCGTCTCTCCTATCACTTTTTTCTGTCGCTCCTGTGCGGCGAGTGCTCCCTATTTAATTGCGATAGCAATTAAATGGACAATTTTGGCTGGTTTTCTGCCGTCGCCGTCATCTACTATATATCTATACGTATCAAAATTCATGAAATAAAAAAAATCCGCCCACGTTTGGTGCCCAGCTCGTCACTATACGCTGACGCCCGCTTATCTCCCACGCGTACTTCACCCCGCGAATGGGGAGGGGGGGGGGGGTAGATGCTTGTGCGCTCGCGTTTATCCTTCGGTGGGGAGAATTGTTTGCCTGCGGCTTGCACCAGAACGATTGTGTTAGTTTTCGGGCTTAAAGGCCACTTCGCTTCCCTGTACAGGCCCCGTTTGCGAAAATAACGCGCTTTTCATACACAGCGAAGTATAACAACTGGTGCACTAGTTAGCTTGCACTCATGTATTTACGTTTCGTGAATTTTTTTTAATAGCGCGTTAAGTGTCAAGCGGTAAACGTTGTTAGTTCACTCTAATCCTGTGTATGTTGTTTTTGTGCGTCATTTGCGCGTTAGCGGCGCGCTGCACGTTTCGATCTGCGTGACTTTCTCATCGTTACTTTGCAAGTTGCTGCTATCGCATTCATTACTTCGCCCTTGCGGTGAAACTGTGACTTTATTTCTATCTTTATACTGCTCATTTTATCCCCTTCTGCCCTCGATATCAGATTATGCAGAAAGACACTAGCTCGCTTTTTTTCTTTCAAAAATCACGTATTTTGTAGTTAGAAGCAGAGCGGCGTGGGAAGACGCGGCGGATCTCGCCACTTCATTCTTCCGGGCCAAAGCGGAGTGGCGGCGGCTGCCAGCGTCCGAACCGCCAGGAGCGTGAACTCGTTGTGTTCTAGCACATGCCCCGAGCTGTAGTGGTGCGAAACATACAGGAGAAACGAGGAAACAAGTGTGGGAAGATGAGGTGACCACGCAGTACTACAGTAACCAGTTCAGCGACTAAAACTGCAAACTCTCCTCTGGTATAGTTCTTAAAGTTGTATTCAATAGGTTATTTTCAGCTTCTGAACATTATTGTGAACGTACGTGACGTCCTAATGTGTATACAAACTCATTTTTCTTCGCATTGGAGAGAGAGAGAAATGTATGAAAATGCTGGGAGGTGAACCTGGTAAATGTAACTGCTTTGCTACCCTGCGTGTGGTTCGCATGAAAGTTACACCGACGCATGGCGTGTGCAGGGTTCCCCATCAGTGGGGACAAGGCGAGGGTTCGTCGCAGTGTCCTCCCCTCCCTGTTATGTTAATGTGTGAGGCTGACTTTTACGCCCCCCCCCCCCGCCCCGCTCACGCCTATGAATCGAGGTGTACGGTAGCCGGGGCTTCCCCAAGATGTCAATGTTCGGTACAAGCACCTATCTTTTCAAGTACATCTAGGCTTTCCCACAACTGCGGAAGCGACAACGCGGTGGCGTTATGTGACAGGCGCAAGCGAAATGGCGGCAAACACAGGCTGGACAGCGTGTCAACGTCCCAGCGAGAGTCTCTGGAGTCGGAGTAATTGACACGGAGTCTCCCGGTGCGACATCACATAGCGGGTTCTAGTTTCTTCACTTCGCAGAGCTGAAAGATAAAGCAGACGCTTGCCGGGTTCGCCATCTGGGAACAAGGACCCGAGACAATCCTCAAGTGCGATTCGTGGAGTCCGACGTGTCACTGCCATCGTTGACACTGAGGATGGGAGACAGTTTGGGTATATCTTTTGAGGTGCAATGTCCGCACGCGTGTATACAACCAACTTGCTTTGGCCGGCTGTTTGGAGTAGTGTCCCACAAATAGAAACACAGTATACTCTGCATGGAATGAATTGAATTTTCCACATAGTCAATTTGTTTTGACGTCCACGAAATGTGCTGCGTTGGACGACAGCCTACCGCTTTGGCGAATGCTTTACGACGTCCGGCAGGTCGTTCGATGTGTTTTGTTCTGGGACCAACGTGGAAATCTCTGCATTCCTTTGCGCAGAATAAATACAATAAAGACCAAATGTCACGTGCATTTGGAACCTGTAATTTGATTCTTTTCCTGCAACAGTAAATGATGACTGATTACAGAAAATAAAATAATTATTTGCAAGGTAACTGTGATCAGTCACTGGTCACTGAAGTTCACTCTTAAATGTATGTTATAAATCTTTGTTTTTTCTTGGGATGTATGTCAACTTCCTAGGGATTATACTGTGCGGAATTCGCCCGCCTCGGTGGTAAAGTGATCGCGGGGGTCGGCTGTTTACCCGAAGGTCACGGGGTCGATCCCGGCCACCGCGGTCCCATTCCGGTGGAGGCGAAATCAAAATTTCCGGAGGCCTAAACTACGGCGTCTCTCACGTCGTGGTTTTGGGACGCAAAACTCCAGATTTTACAAATGTTGCGTATTTATAGGAGTTCCACAATAATTCGAGCCAGAAGAGGGGGCGGGCGGGTTTGCATTGTTGCGTTTGGCCGCTCACCTTGCGTGAGATGTCGTTGGCCGAGTTCGGTGATCTTAATTCGCTTGTGGTGTCGGCGGTGAGGCAGCGGAGTAAGTTTCGCGATAACTCTGATGTTGCCCTGATTGCGCCGTTGTTTGCTCTTTGGTTCCTTGTAAGGAAAGATTACAGTGACCCGCAGACGAAGCGTTGACTGAGTCGGAATAAAGATCGTTGCTCGGACGAGTGAATGAAACTAGAGTTTGCTTTGCGGACTCGGTGGCTATCACAACAAACAACAAGTGAGTAAAAATAATTTAAAACGTATGGTAGTAAACGAAACCGCTCTTGCTCTTAGCAATTAAAAAAATAAACAAACGTTTTCGTGCAGTCAAATTTAGGAAAAAGAAACAGCACTTGCAAATTATGGCATCTGTAATAAATATCTCATTATTTCTTAAATAGCATTACAGAAAAAAGGATTACTAATAGCGATAAGCAATAATGCATTTGACCTTCAGAAAATTGGAAATTTGTGCTAGCGAAGTGCAGCGTGCGTATGCAGTAAATACCTTATTTTCTCACGTTGAGTCCACCGAACTAGAATATAAAGCTCGAAGAATTAACAAACAGCAGTTTCAGTAAGCATACTCATGTTATGTATTATTTGAGTAAACTATTACTACAGTATGTTGTTGTAGCTGTAAACAATTACCAACAATTAAAGTTATCACCACCATCACTGATGATCTTGCACCTGATAGAACCAAAAGGCAATCGGGTGTTCACCCGTTCCGAATCGGTCTCCACCAGCCTGGGGCCGAGCTTGTCAATGTGCTTACGTTGTAAATAGAAATAAGATCAATCAGAGCTACTAATTTTTTTGTGTTTGGTTGACGATCTAAATATTATGAAGGTATAGCGGCAAGCTCTACATATGCGAAAAAAAAGGTCAACGTTAACTGTCACGTACTCGTTAATTGCTGGTTTTAAACGCTTGAAATTATTTCGCATACAAGATCAACAGCCGACCATGCCTTCAGTGAGTAACCAACTGGAAGCCTCACTTGAAGTTCACAGCTCGCAAACGTGACATGCGGTGTACCAGAACATTCCAAGCATGCCTTTTGTACGTATGCAGGGTGTTGCGGCACCGAGGGGATCTAGTGGCTAAGGTCACGGGATCGAATCCCAGCTGTGGCGGCTGCATTTTTGATGGAGGCGGAAATGTTGTAAATCCGTGTGCTCAGACTTGGATGCATGTTAAAGAACCCCAGGTGGTAGAAATTTTCGGAGCCCTCCACTATGGCGTCTTTCATAATCATATGGAGGTTTTGGGACGTTAAAGTCTATGTAACACTCTATCAATCATGTGCAGGATGTCCCAATAATCACGCAGGGCGATTTTAAAAAAAGAGGAACGGTGTCACGCAAAGAAAAGCTAGTGCATATTGTTCCCATTGTATTGTGGTAGCCGCTACTAGCTATTTTTCTTTAATGTAAAATAATAATCTGTCATAATGATATTACGATATTACGAAAATGTCGATGAGGCAGATGTGCGCATGTTGCGAGGACATCTGTTTGTGCTACCTTCAAAAACGTACTAATTGCGTGCTTATTTTTTTCTGATGATAAAAAAAGCCCGCGAAATACGAAAAAGAACACGTGACTAGACCGATGCGCCCATCAGAAGAAAAAAAGCGCCTTCAAACAAGCTCACTTTGAGATAGCCAGTAGCAATGAGGGAAATGTAGGGAAAAAAAGTACGGATTTTGCTCTCTCTTCGCGTACGAAAAAACGCGCCACCTCGATCTTACACAGTCAAGCTGTAATTGCTCTAATCAGAACAGTGATCTGGCCACGTTATCATTGAGAACAGTTGACCGTGAGATATGAATGGTGATAGCCACGTATGGTCAAGCGGAAGGAATCCCTGCAAAACTGCGACACGGGCACCCGACCTGTACCGCTGCCGATGTGCAAACCGCTATCTCTGCCAGCGGGACACAGGCGAAGCAGTTGCTTCTTGTAAGATTATTTGAGGGCGCTGCTTTCTTTTGAGGGTGTGGGCACCGTCACGTGTTCCATTTACGGATGTGAGCGCCGTCACGTCGGCAGCGTGCTGCTGGTGCCTGACAACGCAGCAATGACAACGAAGTTGATGCAGGCGCGACGCTCAACACTCGAGCCATCGAATAAAATGATTGGTTTTTGTCATTCTATGTATAGCAGCATCCTCCTTCCTCTACCTCTCCGCTACAAATACATTTTTGGAAGCAGAACAGACAGATGTAATTCGCAGAGTTGCACATCTGTCTCGTTGAGATATTCATAATTCGGCGAGTACTTGTTGAGTTACAAATATAAATAGACTAATTAGTTGATAGTCATTCGCGACAAAATTGATAGTCCCTGCTTCTGAATACTGGGAACTATATGCACTAAATTTGCTTCGCGTAACGCGGTTCATTTTTTATATATATCCTGCTGCGTGATATTTGGGACGCCTTACATAATAAAAAATAATTGACGGGGTTTAACGTCCCAAAACGGCGATTTTATTACGAGAGACGCCGAGGGCTCCGGGAATTTCAACCAGCTGGTTTTGTTTTACGTACACTTAAACTTAAGTATACACGGGCTTCTGTCATTTCACCTCCATCGAAGTGTAACTGCCTAGGTCAGAATCGAAACCTTGATATCCGGTCAGAAGCAAGGCAAACACTGAATTGCAGAATAAGTTCCGATATTAAAGACGCTACGTAGACACACACGTAGGCTTCATGAAGTAATTGTAGCTTGTCTTTGTTTTGTCAGTAACTATAACTTGCCATTGCGAGTTAAGAGAAAGTATTTTGTCGAGAAAAGAGTTTTCGAGTTGTTTGTCAGTCGTGAACCTCCGGTGCCAAGCGTGGACGCAGTGTACTTTTTTAGCCGCGAGATGTTCTGAGGGCTCACACAACTACAAATATTTTGATTTACAGCGAAAACTGATATGAGATCAGAACACGTGTTCCAAGTGTGGTGCCGTTGTGGTCCGCCACAGCCACTATTCTATTTCTAAACCGTAGAAATAGAAAAGAAAAAAAAAACCAGGTACATAAAGAAACACCAAGGACACAATGGGACTCGAACAAGAATCCGCTGCGTGCCAGCTCAGTAAAAACGCCAGGCCTAGCGTTTTTTTTCCTACTCTTTAGATGTCATTTCTAAAATACCATTTAAATACCGTTTGGATACACGATAACAATTGGTTTGTCTATCTGCCGCGAAAAAAATTCAAAGAATTCAAATGCCACGAAGAGAATTCAAGAGTAAAAAGTTTTCGCATTCGCTGCGGGAAAGTTCGATTGCTCTTCTGAATTAAAAAGAAAGAAAAAAGAAACCTCTTGCATTGACGTTTCATCCCCTCATCACATTTGCTGCTCTCAAGAGAGATCCCTCTGCCCGGATAGTAAAGCCACGTGTTTTTTTTTTTTTTTGTGAATGCGTTCGCGATCGCCGCAGCCTTAGCCACCGGGCTTAGTATATTCCTGGGGTGCTGTTCTGGACATTGTCTAATTCCGCCATGTTCTCAGATTCCGCCATTGATCAATGCTAATTGGCCAAGCGAGCTGCTACGACCTCTCTGATTGACTTAAAATGCCACCATTACGAAATTTGGCAGTATGGCGG
Organism: Rhipicephalus annulatus; assembly: GCA_013436015.1. NCBI lineage: Eukaryota > Metazoa > Arthropoda > Arachnida > Ixodida > Ixodidae > Rhipicephalus > Rhipicephalus annulatus. The sequence continues at coordinate 109,866 of WOVY01004271.1, forward strand.
AATTAGACAACGTCCGGATTAGCACCCCTGATGACATTTCGTTCTTGGCCTCAAAGTCAGGTAATAACAACTTCCTTTTTTTTTTGCATCACAACCACGATATATGCTTATGGGGAACGCGGCAGTGGACAGCTCCGGAAATATCCGCCATTTGGCGTTCTTTAACTTGCACTGGCATCGCACAGTAGACGGGCCTCTAGCGTTTTCGCCTCCTGCGAAATGCGACCACCGCGGTAGTAGGTATCGAACTCTCGACGTTCGGTTAGGTAGTCAAGCTGCGTAACAACTGTATCATCAGAACGATGGCAGATGTTGGTGCTGCATATTCTAAGCTCCTTTATCGTGTGGATATATATATATATATATATATATATATATATATATATATATATATATATATATATATATATATATATATATATATATATATATATATATATATATATATATATCCAGCAAGGTTGCGTAAGCAAGGTTGCGTAAAAACACAGGTTATTATTCCAGAAACGTTAGCCGCAACAAGCTGGTACAGGCAGGAACCCGGCAAGCACGAGCCACACACGGACGTCAACGTCTTCTTTCACGCTGGCACAGAGCTGGCGCCACTATGCTTCGGTACAATTACTCCCCGCGCAGAAAGGAGCCAACCTGGCGACCTAGGGAAAGGACACGACAAGGGGGTCATAGCACGGTTTGAGGCGTGATACGTGTACTGTTTCACGCCCACGGCAGCGTTGGTCCGAGGGTGGATCAATGGGCTCAACTTCATAGTTGACAGGAGATGTTTGCCGCACCACACGGTAGGGGCCATGGTATTTCGACGAAAGCTTCGGGGAAAGACCAGGAGGGGTAGACGGGACCCAGAGCCAAACCAGCATTCCTGGGTTGTAGTGTACAGTAGACGCAGAGGAATCGTGGTCAGTTTTCTGGCGCCATTGGTCTTGTGCGGTAAATGAGCGAGCGAGTTGACGACACTCTTCGGCATAAGCAGCTGTTTCGGAAACAGGCGTTGCTTCGGAAACATCAGGCCTGTAAGGGAGAATGGTGTCCATGGAGCATGATGGCCCACGTCCGTACAGAAGGAAGAAAGGAGAAAAGCCAGTGGTTGTTTGTGGCGCAGAGTTGTACGCGTACGTGACAAAAGGGAGCACTTGGTCCCAATTAGTGTGGTCGTCAGAGGCGTACATGGCAAGCATATCTCCAAGAGTACGGTTAAAGCGTTCTGTCATGCCATTGGTTTGGGGATGGTATGCCGAGGATTTCCTATGGACAGTGCGACATGCCTTGAGTAGCTCGTCGACGGCGTTCGAGAGAAACACGCGTCCACGGTCACTGAGTAATTCACGAGGTGCACCGTGTCGCAAAATGAGATGGTGAAGAAGAAAGGACGCAACGTCTTTCGCAGTGGTAGAAGGCAGCGCAGATGTTTCAGCGTAGCGTGTTAAATGATCCACGGCGACGATAATCCACCGGTTGCCTCGAAGAGAGTTGGGTAGAGGACCATAAATATCAATTCCGATGCGGTCGAATGGTCTCGCTGGGCAGGTTAAGGGTTGCAAAGGGCCAGCAGTGCTGTGAGAAGGCGTCTTGCGTCGTTGACACGTGGTGCATGACCGAACGTACTGGCGAACGTGCCGATACATGCCGCGCCAGTAGTATCTTAGACGAAGGCGAGAGTAAGTCTTAAATACTCCAGCGTGGCCACACTGGGGGTCATCGTGAAAGGCAGCGCAGATGTCCGAACGCAAATGACGAGGGATGGCAAGGAGCCACCTACGGCCATCCGTCACGTAGTTGCGGCGATACAACAAGCCTTCACGGACAGCAAAGTGTCTTGCTTGACGAGAGAGGGAGCGTGAAGTCGTTTCTGACGAACTGTGAGAGAGGACGTCGAGCAAAGAATTGATCCAGGGATCCTTGCGCTGTTCGGATGGCATGTCAGTGATGCTCAACGATGACGAATCGCAAATGGCAGTTGATAAGCAGGCAAGGTCAGGAGGCAGTGGAGAACGGGATAGTGCATCGGCGTCTGAATGCCTGCGTCCTGAGCGATAAACAACACGGATATCGTATTCCTGAAGGCGTAAAGCCCAACGAGCGAGGCGGCCAGTAGGATCTTTCATGGACGCTAACCAGCATAAGGCATGGTGATCTGTGACAACATCAAACTGGCGTCCGTAAAGGTAGGTGCGAAATTTTCCTATAGCCCAAATGATAGCCAAGCACTCCTTTTCCGTGACGGAATAGTTGGACTCTGCCTTCGTTAGTGTACGGCTGGCATAGGCGACAACGTACTCGTCGCAGCCATCCTTGCGTTGAGTGAGAATGGCACCGAGGCCGACACCGCTTGCATCCGTGTGAATTTCAGTGGGTGCATTGGGATCGAAGTGGCGGAGAACTGGCGGAGAGATGAGTAGCCGGCGTAGCGCCGTGAATGCTTCATCGCAGTGGGAATTCCAGCCAGAGAGGTCCGTGCTACGGGAGAGAAGCTGAGTCAGAGGGGCAATTATAGAGGCAAAATTGCGAATGAAACGCCGAAAATAGGAACACAAGCCTATGAAACTACGAAGCTCCTTTAGGGTAGTAGGCTTGGGGTACTCGGCAACGGCACGCAGTTTGGCAGGATCTGGCGATATTCCTTCTTTTGAAACGACGTGGCCGAGAATTGTGAGTTTGCGGGCGCCAAAACGACATTTCTTGAAGTTAAGTTGCAACCCGGCTGCCGTAAGGCACTGGAGAACTTGTTCCAGACGGGAAAGATGAGTCTCGAAATTCGCCGAGAATACAACTATGTCGTCTAAATAGCAAAGACAGATGTGCCATTTAAGTCCCCTGAGGACACTGTCCATCATTCTTTCAAAAGTCGCAGGCGCATTGCAAAGACCGAAGGGCATTACATTAAATTCATATAAGCCGTCAGGGGTCACAAACGCCGTTTTTGGACGGTCTGGTTCAGCCATTGGTACTTGCCAATATCCAGAGCGCAGATCCAGTGAAGAGAAAAACTCCGCACCTTGAAGGCAATCCAAGGCGTCATCAATGCGTGGCAGGGGATAAACATCCTTGCGTGTGATGTTGTTTAGTCGACGATAATCCACGCAAAACCTGATGGAGCCATCCTTTTTTCGCACGAGGACCACTGGCGAAGCCCAAGGACTGTGTGAGTGCTGAATAACACCACGTTGCAGCATCTCGTCGACGTGTTGAGTGATGACGTCACGCTCGGCCTGCGAGACGCGGTAGGGGCGCTGACGAAGTGGAGTATGATGACCGGTGTCGATATGGTGAGCGACAACTGACGTGCGTCCCAAGGGAGGTTGTCCGTGGTCGAAGGAGGCGCGGAAACGGTCAAGTAGTTGAATGAGCTGATTGCGCTGGTCTTGTGTAAGGCCGGTGTCTACGCTGCGCATCAGAACGTCTTTGTCAGGTAGTGAGGGCGCGGTGCCAGCTGTGACAGCATCCACGGACATCGGTGTCGTATCAGAACGGGCATCGAAAGGAAAGATGTCATCATAAGTGTCAAGACTCCCAATGCATTCGCCATGCAATAAGGTAGCGGGACAAGGGAACGGATTGCACACGTACACGGCACTGGAGCCATCGGCAAGTGTTATGACAGCAAACGGGACGACAAGGTTCCGGCGACGAGCGCATTCTTGTGACGGCATAAATAGGGCAGTTGAATTGGAAACGGAGTTGCACAAAAGAGATACCGTGGTGACCGAAAAAGCAGAAATGACGACGTCAGCGGCGACGATCACCTTTTTGGGTGAGCGAGGGAGATCTATGAATGTCGTGCTGAATGGAAACAAAACGAGTTGAGCACGAGCGCAGTCGACAACCGCATGATTAGCGGAAAGAAAGTTCCATCCCAGGATGATTTCATGAGACGCATGCGGAAGGACGACAAATTCTACGATGTAAAGCACTCCTTGAATCACAACACGAGCAGTGCATGTGGCAGAAGGTTGGACGTGTTGCGAACTCGCCGTGCGTAAAGAAATTTTAACCAGTGGAGTCGTCACTTTGTTCAGTTTGCGGCATAACACTTCACTGATTATACAAATAGCGGCACCTGTGTCGACAAGAGCAGTTGTGGCGAAACCGTCCACAAACACGGCAATCTCGTTAGGGGGCGATAGATGAGGCCTTGGAAATTTCGTCGGTGGCGCAGCTCTTGCCTCAGGAACTGCGACTGTTAGTTTTCCTCCTGGGCGTGGTTGGAACGGCGAAGCATGGGGGAAGGAGACCGAAGACGGGGTGAAGGAGATCGACGTCGGCTGAAGTCTGGTCGACGTGAGCGGGGGTCATGTGAATCAGGTGTCACATGCGATTCTGATGGCCGAGGTATGTTGCCGGAATGCTGCACATCATTAAAATAGAATCCACGGCGACGACAGTAGCGCGCGACATGTCCTGCATTACCACAGTTGTAGCAGACGGGACCGGTTATCCGGAGTACGCCAAGAGTTGACAGGTGCTCGAGGTGGTGGAATGGGCCGATTTACCGGATAAACTGAAGCTGGTGACCTGTAGTAGTTGGTGGCTGGACTGTATGAAGGGAGCGGCGGTTGGGCAGAAGGTCGGCGGACGGCTTCTGCATAAGTCAGCGGTGCAGCCACTGATATTGGGGATGTGGGCGAAGGAGAGCCTCGGCAACTTGCGTCTGAATAGCACGGCGAAGTGAGTGGTCCAGTGTTGTGGGGGTCTCGTTGATGGTGGCGACAAGAGAGAGCTGTCGAGCAACTTCCTCCCGGATGTACTGTTGAATTTGAGGCATTAACACGCTGTAGTCGGGGCCACTGCCTTTGCACTCCAAGGCCGAAATATCAGCTGTCTGCGTATTAGCGCGACGTGTAGAAACTCGTTGCTTGCGCAGCTCATCGAAACTTTGACATAACTGAATCAAGGCCGTGACGGTCTGTGGGTCTTTGGCCACAAGCATATGAAAAGCGTCGTCATCAATGCCTTTCATTATGTTCTTTATTCTGTCAGCCTCCGTCATCCTGGCATCAACTCGCCTACAGAGGCTGATCACATCCTCAATGTAGCTCGTGAAGCTCTCACCAATTCGCTGAAATCGTCCCCGCAGTCCCAGTTCAGCGCGAAGCTTACGCATGGCTGGACGACCGAAAAACGAGGTGACGGCCTCTTTGAAAACCGACCAGGTGGGGATGTCGGCTTGGTGGTTGGTGAACCATAGGTTGGCCAAACCCGTCAAGTAGAAGATGACGTGAATCAGCTTCGCAGGGTCATCCCACTTGTTAATCGCGCTGGCATGCTCATACTCTGCCAGCCAGTCCTCGACATCTTGATCTTCAGTGCCGTTGTATACTGGTGGGTCACGCAGACGAAGTACACCAGAACACATGACGGGTGGTAGCGTGGAAGAGCCTCGTGGGGGATCGACGCGCTCGGTCATCGTGGACTGAGATGGTAGCTTACGGCTGCGGAGCTCCAGGACGTTACCCAGCACGTTTCCACCAAATGCAACGAGCAAGGCTGCGTAAAAACACAGGTTATTATTCCAGAAACGTTAGCCGCAACAAGCTGGTACAGGCAGGAACCCGGCAAGCACGAGCCACACACGGACGTCAACGTCTTCTTTCACGCTGGCACAGAGCTGGCGCCACTATGCTTCGGTGCAAAATATATATATATATATATATATATATATATATATATATATATATATATATATATATATATATATATATATATATATATATATATATATATATATTGAATGATTGATTGATATGTGGGGTTTAACGTCCCAAAGCCACTATATGATTATGACAGACGCCGTAGTGGAGGGCTCCGGAAATTTAGACCACCTGGGGTTCATTAACGTGCACCCAAATCTGAGCACACGGGCCTACAACATTTCCGCCTCCATCGGAAATGCAGCCGCCGCAGCCGGGATTCGAACCCGCGCACTGCGGGTCAGCAGCCGAGTACCTTAGCCACAATACCACCGCGGTGGGGCAAATATATATATGATTCAAAAAAGAAATTCCGTGGGGCCGGTACAAATATAATTAGGAATAAAGGAGCACACTTACGAAAGTTTCATAGTTGTTTACTCTACGTTCCGTCTGTGGCACGGCCTTCGTCAGGATTAACAGAAATACGAGTATGTGGCCACATACTCGTGTTTCTGTTAATCCTGACGAAGGCCGTGCCATGGCCGAAACGTAAACAACTATCAAATTTTCGTGAGTGTGCTCTTTATTCCTATTTACATATATATATATATATAGATATATATATATATATATATATATATAGATATATATATATATATATATATATATATATATATATATATATATATATATATATATATATATATATATATATATACGCGGCTGACTGGGGGATAGCCTAGCCACCATGGTAGCTCTGTGGTAGAGCGTCGGTCGAACGTGTTATTCGGAAGTCGCAGGTTTGTTGCCAGCCGACGGCAAGAGTTATCTTTTCACGCACTTTTCTTTTCTTCAAATTTACATTATGAGTCGGGGCAAATAACCTCCCATATACTTTCTTTGGCATTATTGTCTTTTAGATCTCACTATATTGCGTCAAAACAAGGAAAAAACAAGCCCCTAAATATACACTTCTTTCTTCTTTTCATATATATATATTATATATATATATATATATATATATATATATATATATATATATATATATATATATATATATATATATATATATATCTATTGTGTGTGTGTGTGTGTGTGTGTGTGTGTGTTGTTGATAGTTGATATGGGGGGTTTAACGTCCCAAAACCACCATATGATTATGAGAGACGCCGTAGTGGAGGGCTCCGGAAATTTCGACCTCCTGGGGTTCTTTAACGTGCACCCAAATCTGAGCACACGGGCCTACAACATTTCCGCCTCCATCGGAAATGCAGCCGCCGCAGCCTGTGTGTGTGTTGTACCTTTCGCACTAAACCTAATTATAGGCCGCGTTCTGGCAGCGCTTACTTCTTCGGCTACGTCTTTGCCCGTATTCTGAAACACTTTCGTATATCTTTACTGCACTTTGAATGAAAATTTACCCCCCCCCCCTTGATGATTTTGCCAAAATAGTTTACTTATTTATTGTTTGCAGTCTATATAGTACCGTGATATAATTGTTGCAAACATCACCAATAGGTCACGAGTGGAGGAACTGTTTTGACCAAAACTAGACTCTGTTTGTAACAAACTTCTGCTTTATATTAAAGAAACAACTGCTGAGATATCGCAGGTAAAAGTCGCGTTAGTTGCAGAGCGTAAAGTTCACTAGATATGTTTCTTTTTTGCGATTCAAATAACCAAACTATGTCAACCTCACTGAACAATTTCATATGTCACCGAGCATTTGCGGCGGCGCAGCTGCAATAGAAATGTGCGATGGAACATTTCTTGTTGCTAGGTGCACACAGAGACGCTTTTGCCATTTATCTGACTCACCCTCAGGAGAGATACTCGGCTTTCTTAATTATTATTCACACGGTGACCTTTCCAAAAGCACCACTCACCTTCTACGAAAACCTTTTACTTAATACTCAATTCAATTACGGGCCCTCAAAAGAGTCCCATACGAGTTATTCATTCACTTTGGGCTTCAGAGAAATATACCGGAGTTTCTTTTGTTGGTTGGGTGTGGTAGCTGAGGAACTTGAAAAAAATTGGCAGATCCAACGTACAGGGGGAATCGATGATTTGCGAAGCACGATTGAAAAATGTTTATATGTCACTTTAAAATCAGCACAACGTTGCGAGGTGGAGGTAAATGATGCGGTACATGACTTCCGTGTCATGATTATCATGTTTGGATGTGTCGTTTACCTTCGTAATCTATTCACGTCACGTGATACCAAAGTCAGGGTTAGCATTTTTGCACCAGTCATATATTTTGTCATAAATTGACGTCACGTAACACCACATTTGGTATATGTGGAGCTAGCAAAATGGCTGCGAGCGCATCATCAAGGGCCCAACATTCTCCATTGTAGCGTTGACGTGCGCGCACGCTGCACAGCGACGCTACATTACCAAAACGCGGGCACTCTACAGTCTGGTGCCAGGCTCGACCGGCGCTACCAGCGTCCCTCGTCGCGGACCGACGGCAACCACCACGAAATGCAACATGCTGCATTTCGTGCCGATGCGTTACCCAGACAACACTGCGTCTTCCTCTTTTTCTGACGGAGGTGACGCTGGACGCGCTGAAACACACATGCGTCAAAGCAACGCAGTGCGGCGCGCACCTGCGAGCATATGGCAGGACCGGCGCTTGGCGTGGAAACGCCGCCGTGACGAGACGAATGAACGCCCACGAGCAAGCGCACCCCGTCACGTCGCAATGTATTGGTATTTTCACTGTGGCATGTAGTCATCTTCTCACATGACACGCATCTCATGATTATCGTGTTGGTACCAGTCACATACCCTCGTCATCCATTGGCGTTACGTAATACCAAACTTGGCATGTAAAGCTAGCGAAACGGCCGCGAGTGCATCATGGGTGTGACATGTAGTCATGTTGTTACTTGACACGCATGTTATGATTTTCATGTTAGTGTCTGTTGGTTGTGTTCGCCATGCAGTCATGTCATACCATACGAGTTTTGCAACATATAATGTCAATGAAACCACCGCAAGAGCAGCGAGACCATGACATGTTAATCATGACATTCATGACATACATGACAGGATTTTCATGTTATGACTAGTCAAATGTGTTCTTCATATAGTGATGTTATGTCACACCAAGCTTGGTATTGATACCATTATTGAAACAGCCAGAAAAGCCAAAAGTCGTCGGCGGCTAGATAGATAGATAGATAGATAGATAGATAGATAGATAGATAGATAGATAGATAGATAGATAGATAGATAGATAGATAGATAGATAGATAGATAGATAGATAGATAGATAGATAGATAGATAGATAGATAGATAGATAGATAGATAGATAGATAGATAGATAGATAGATAGATAGATACGCTCTAAGTAGCCGAAGTTCGCTAAGAAATGCTTCGCATTTAAAAAAACACTTAGCTTAAAAATATTGTCAACATCAGCAAATTAAAACGGTCAAATAAAAATGCGGGCTAATAATGAATGCTTTGGTAGCTTACCTAGAAGTAATTAGACCTAAAAATAAAAATTATGTGTATTCAGCGATGCCTGTTGTCAAGGCGTTCTGCGTGTGCTGTGTGTACTAAAGATATACATAACTTATTCATTGGACCATCATGTACATCCCGTAGGGTGGCATCATTAAACTACAAGATGGCACTGCGAAAGTCACGTGATACGCTGCTTTATTTTCCTTTTCGTTACTGACTAGTGTGAACTAGACACGGTGCGCAAAATTGGAAGTGTGTGTGTGTGTGTGTGTGTGTGTGTGTGTGTGTGTGTGTGTGTGTGTGTGTGTGTGTGTGTGTGTGTGTGTGGTGTGTGTGTGTGTGTGTGTGTGTGTGTGTGTGTGTGTGTGTGTGTGTGGAATTTTCAGCTATATCACCGCACAAAAACAGCTCATCACATGACACATATTTGCATTGTTCTTTGCTCGGTGTTGCCTTCAGGGATAAACCTGCTCTGGCGTCACCCCCGGAAGCTTTTCAGGCCTGCGCGTCACGTGACGTGACGTCGACGACGTCACATCGCGCCGGCCGGCCGGCCGCCCTTCGCTGGGTGGCTGCGCCAGCCGCGAGCGCCCTTCACGCCTACCGACTCGGGCGAGGTTCCTTGACACCATGTCCGCACGATTTATCAAGGTATCCATTGATTGTATGGTTTAACGCGCCGACGCAATGCAGGCGATGAAGCGCGCCGTAGGGGAGAGCTCAGGATCAAGTTTTACTACCTGGGAATCTTTATTGTGTGCCGAAATCTCGTACACACGGGCGTTTTTGCTTTTCGCCTCCATCAGAAATGCGGCCGCCGCAGCCGGGTATCGAAACTGCGCCCTAGTGCTCAGCAGCGCTACGCCTTAGCCACTGAGCCACCGTTGCGGGGGAACTTATCAAGGTATCAAGAAATAATGAATATCGTGAATGGAATAATGCGTATTTATTTATCACAGCCAGACGCCGTCTGTACAAATATCACAGTGCACATTGTTCTCGGTCCAGGCAGACGACAGGCAACACAAGATGTTGCCCTTAATGCTGAAAATATGCCAAAAGTACAAAACACAATATCTTGCCACATAAAACTCAGAAAACAAAACAGATTGTAACAGCAAAAACATCCCCGAGCTTTGGAACAGAAAAAGCACACTTTCATTTAAATTGTAGGTTAGAGGAAAACATACCATTCGTTTATCATAGTAGCAGTAGCAACACAAGGTATCAGGTTCAAACACTTGCCAAAAAATACAATACAAAAGAACACTGGTGACTAAATTGTGGTCCACAGCATGATAAATGACAGAAAGAAAAGTAATTGTACTGCCACAGGTAGGTGCATTTCCTAGGGAAAAAATCAAACAAAAATCTAAGAAAAAAACAAATCACAGTGCACAACATGTCTGTACACAGAGTGCACAAGGAAAGTGTACACAGCTTAGGTACCAAAACGGACTGTACAACTGCTACAGTGGGCACCGAGGCAGTTCGAGTTAAAAAAAAAAGAAAAAAGTACAGCACCTTTAAAAGCTAACAACTTGTAAAGAGATACAAAACTGGAAACAAGGCTCAAACAAGGGAATGTATTGCTTGAGCCAGGTGGCAATAAGTGCAGCGCTCCTCAGACAGCATCGACAGGTTGTTCAAAATTTCCAACAAGGAACTTACTTTTTGAACTGAGTCTGGTACAACAGCGCTACCAAGGTTCTTGATTGGTGAACCTTGATAGCAGGCAAAGACTTCAAGGTTTGCAAACACGGTCAATGACGCATTCAAACAAGGTTCACGATAGTCGATAATGTTCAAAAACATGGAGCACTCTTCTTTATGAATCACAGTCCACTTTGGAGACACTGACACCCCTTGCAGGCGAGCCCTTAGTTCTTCGAGGGACGAAAACCGGTCTCGTTTTTGCTCCGCTTCATATGACGCCAGCGACTCTTCTACAGCACGGGCGAGTTGGGAGGCTTCTTGTCGGCTCCTCTTGGCGTCAGGGGTTTCTCTCGTGCTCTGGTCTCGTACTGATAGGTAGGACGGACAGCCGGAAAATACCGTTGGGACAGATCCAGGACGCAACCGTGGTACTGGGAGTGCAACTTCAATAACTCTCCCTGTCCTTGGATCCGTCTACGATGTCGTCTTCTCAATGCATGAAGCGTCGAAATGATTCGCGCACACCTGCAAAAACGTTTCAAGAACGTCTGAGACGCCACTTCTCAAAAGAAAAAAATGCGCTCCCGTTGCATGACCGCGTTTACAGTCCGTGTAGCTAAAACAAAGTCTACCTACGTTTCGCAAGCATCTAAATAAAAGCGCTGCGCTAAGCGGTACAAGCAACATGAAAGGAAACACGGGAGCGTGATGTCACCGCACTCCACGAAGCGCTTCCACCGAGAGCTTGCAAGAATGGACGACACCACGGCACTGTTAGTGAACAAAGCGCAGCTGACCATCCTTGCTGCGAACGCTGCTGGCGTCAGCGCTTCGCGAGGGCCCGGCGGCCACACGCTCAAGTATTTCCCATCATAGGTGATTTCTACCCGAACAAGCAACGACAAGCTAAGAACAGGAGCATCTCAAATTCTTACCTTAGTGCACGAAGTCGGCACGAAGTCCTTCCTAGGAATGGCGCGTAGCCATTGTTTGAGAGCGTCGGCGTCTTTAGGGAAGGAAAACACTTGTATCTTCTTTCCTGTTTTGTAGTTGCCGGTGCATCCGGGTACACAACACTTATTCGGCATTGTCGCATCACTCCAGCATCACGCACGGAAACGAAATTGCCGCAAAACAACAACGGAAAGCAACAAACGTGAAACACCGTCAACACCACGCCGCCGAACCGTCACCACCGCCGCCCGCGCTGCGCTCGCAGCCGCTGCGGCTTCCCCGAGAGTCGGCCGGCCGGAAATGACGTCAAATTGCTGGGCGCAGGCCTGAAAAGATTTTCCGGGGGTGACGGCTCTGGTCAGGGCTTTGGCACCTCTTAGTAATATGACGTTCAGTAGGCTCTCCTCAATAACAATGAGCTGATGTTTAAATTAATTTGTTGGCATACATATAGTCATACAGCCTCCGGAAAAAAATGTTTATCATACATGCGCCTGAGATGAGATAAGTTCTTGAACACGGGCGTGTCACTGGAATCCCCATTCCGACAAATGGGCTTGTCGTCTGATTATGAGAGACGCCATAGTATGATTAAGAGAGACGCCGTAGTGGAGGGCTCCTGGTATGTTGACCCCCTCGGGTTCTTTAACGTGCACCCAAATCTGAGCACACGGGCCTACAACATTTCCGTCTCCATCGGAAATGCAGCTGCCGCAGCTGGGATTTGATCCCGCGACCAGCGGGTCAGTAGCCGAGTACCTTAGCCACTAGACCACCGTGGCGGCGAGCATTTTGGTACATGCAAAAAGGTTAAGGCTCATGTGCTGTGCGTTGTCAGTGCGCGTGAAAGCACACCTGTTGGTTCAAATTTCTGTAGCCCTCCACGACGGCATCTCACATAACTATATCGTGGTTTTGGGACGTAAAACCCTTGATAATATTTTAACTATCTTATGAGTTGCGGGAAGATCTCTTTTCCCACGCAAGGCACTCCACGATGAGTGGACGAACAACAAATACAAGATGTCACCGTGTTGTTGGCGACTTTGCGAGACATATGTCAAGAGATTAGGATTTATCTACTAATTGCCGCTGTCTGACACAACAAGTCGAATCAACGACTGTCCCTTGCAAGAGCTTCGTAAGCTCCTGCACCCCTCGCCACGAAAATTTAAAAAAAATACAGAACTCTCATAGCAAAATAAAAAAAGGAAGAGAAATGAAGAGAGTTCGGTGATTGACCGAAGTAACACGTTGACCGGGGCACAGATAAGATTAAAGAGCGAAGACCGGGTGTAGGGGAAGGCAGCAAAGCACGGCATTAAGGTCAGCGGCGAAGAAACCAAGACAAGGCGGGTTGATGACAGAAGATAAGCCAGTCGAAGGAAGAGAGAAGGACCGTGTTCGAGGAAGCACTGGGACGTTGAACGCGCGCGTTAGCCGCCGCTTCCTCCGAGTAGTCTTTGCGGAAGTTTATCTGGGAGCTTCACCGAGGATCCAGTTTGAACCAGACGTGCATAAAATTTCGTTTGTAGGCGTCTTGCGAAAAGTGAAGCTTCGAGCTTCGGACCATTCGTGAAACTTCCGGTATGATGGTACGATGAACGCGCGCTTTATGTGGTGACGGAAAAATCTAAATATGCGTGCTTAATAAAACCGTTTGGAAGCTGTTGGAGTATACACTTACGCAAATGTGTTGAAAGTGTATGTCATTCTTTCATTTCTTCTTTATTTGACCAATGTCCGCCCCAAACTCGGGCGAGAGAAGTTCATGTGTTTTCCCCACCTTGATGCGCGTAACTTCGAGACAACAATCGTTACTCCGCATACTTCATCATTCGATCATTCAAACCATTTTGTGGCGATATGTGGTAATACAGTCGAAACAAATCTGTTCCAGAATGAACCAACGCGCGAAGCAAATCTTTTTGTCCAGAAAAAAGAAACTAGGCATGCGTACATGGACACGAGAGAACAGATCGGGAAAAAAATTGCAGCATATCCTCGAAGTGAATGGTGACGAGTGGGAGAAGATCCGGGGGATTAATAACATCCGTACATTTTGTACTTGATCACGCAAAGACGTGACAACCCGAGTGTACAGCATATACAAAGTCGTTTATTAATCAGAATGTACATATGGTTTGAGATTTCTATATGGATATTCATATTGATATCTACATGGATATCCGCAGATACGGATACCCATATGGACATCCATATGAATATCTGTATCCATACAAGTGTTCATGGTCAAATAGATACCTTATGTCCATGCATATGAATGTCCATATCAATAACCGTATGTGTATGGATATTGTTGCGACCGCGGTTTGCGGCACTGGAGATCTGGGATCAACTGAGATATCGAGACAGAAGGAGGTTGAAATTCGTAGAGAGGGTTTATTTACATTATTTACGTGGCACGGGCTCACAGGCCAGAGTTCTACATTGAGAGCTCTACATTAAAAAAAGGCTGTCTCTCGAACAAGCTCTGTGAACCATACTAAGCAGCCCGCGAGAGCTGATTAAATACCGTCTCATTTACCCAGATCCCTAGATCGGGGAATAGGTCCATACCACACTGTCCCGCAGCACACACGGCTGTCCCGCAGCACACACGACTGTCATTATGCCGGTACCGCCCCCAACAAACACACACACACAAACGAAACACGTGTATAGTCCCGGCGACGCTGCCTCCTTCGGCGAATCTTGCTTGAGCGGGGTGAAACGAATCTGTCATCTCGCCACTTGCGCCGACCACCCATGCTTTGTCGAACGGCAGTCGTGGTCTAGGCGCCTCCGAGGGGTCATGCCTGGACATGTGGTGCTGATTTGAGCATCGGCGGATCATAAGTCAGAGACTCACAGCGTGATGATCCGACGTCCGTAATCAGCGGAAGCTCGGCGTTGTGGCTTTTACTGGGGCACGAAGACGCCACGTGTCGCATCTCTGCGCGGACCCGAAGGACAGCGGTGCTCCGTAGAGTAATTTCAGCCTTGCAGCGCCCCGCACACGGTGACAGCAGGGCGTCTTGGCGCTACTCCTCATCTCAACAAAATGAGGCAGCTGCCTTTCTTCTGTTCCGGCGGCCGCGGCAAAAGGGTGGCCTGCCAAACGCAACAATATTCATATCCATATGCATATGGTTATCCATAACGTGTCACGTCGACGGACGCCGATGCCTCGACTATAAAGAGCTTCGCGCCTAAAAATCACAGCCAGTTCCGCGCAGTGAAAGGTACCATGCGATGAAGCTCTAGGTGCGCCGGCTTATGTTATCTAGGAACGTCACCATTATCATCTATAACATCATCGTCATAATTATTCATCCCCATCTAGCATCATGTTCATCCTTTCGTTTAATCTATGCACTTCGTCGTGATGAGGTGACCTGTGAGACTACTGCTATTTGTAGTACTACTGCTACTACTACCCGAGTCCTTCACTGCTATTTTTGCTACCACTACTAATACTATACTGATACTGCTACTCCTACCACTACAACTACTCTCTCTTCTTCTAATTCCATAGTTCCAAAACCCCAGTGCATGGTAGCATACTAGATCCTAGCAGCTAGTTAACCTCCCTGTCTTCCCCTCGTCTCTCTCTCACTATGGCTTATGTATAGCAAACAGAGCCATGCGTTAGAAAACACGAGTGACATTCAGATCAGCGGTCTCTTGTGTCCTTTTGTGCCACTGCCCACCTATCCCTTTTTATTATATGTACGTGGTTGCCATAGCGACGTGATCTACGCGTGCAACGCTAACTGCATTTAGTTGACGTAAACTGCTTAAAACCGTTCAGTGCTGAGCAGTGAGCGATATGACGCCGGGAATTAGCAGCTTAAACATGTCTTCGAAATTGATGAACGAACTATAATAGCCCAACAATATGTCTTATTTCAGTTAACTGAAGTGTGACACCCGAGTGACATAATTTCTGCACGTAAACTTATAGAAGCATGTGATTAGCCCATAAATGTATCTATCTGCTATGTTTTAGTAAGAATTATCTAAGATAATTGATGAACTCGAGTGAGCATATCTTGAGTTGTCAATGAACACGCGTGATTATCTTCCAATAGAGCCTTCATATAACGTTCCCACTTTACAGCAGCAAGGTCAAGGTCGGCTGTTCAATCGATATCCGAACTACTTTCCATTCTGCCAAATAAACAGAATAAGAAAGAGGGACGAGTCGGTCATCGTAAACAAGACTGCGAAAACATATTTCCTGCACAACTCTCACTCCCTTTTAGGGCTGAAGCTCCTTATGGCGTGGTTTCTGCGTCCCTTGTTGCAGTGCGTAACCACCGGTGGCACATCCTTGAAAGAGCGGTCCTTAGAACGTCCGCTGGATGGCGGCACTTGTATATCATGAATACATGATGAAAAGATGTGAGATGGTTGTACTTGGAGTGTTCACTAGACAGACGGACGGACATGCAGATGGATGGACAGACTGACTGACGGACGCACAGACAGACAGACAGACAGACAGACAGACAGACAGACAGACAGACAGACAGACAGACAGACAGACAGACAGACAGACAGACAGACAGACAGACAGAGGGGTGGACGCACGGACAGCCGCACGAGCAGATGCATGGACGGACGGATGGACAGGCACACAGACGGACGAATGGACAGACGGAAGAACGGGTGGATGCATGAGTGGACGCAGGGACGGACGCACCAATGGTCACACGGACGGACGCATGGACGGCCGCATGTACGGACGGAAGCACGAATGAATGGACGGATGGAAGCACGGGTGGAATGACGAACGCTTCGTCCGACCAATCATCATTCACTCCGTGTTAATGCTATGATTTTTTCAAGATGAGATCGGTTGAACATACCTTCCCAGGCAGGAAATGTAAAATGGGGTATAAAATTGACGGGGGCCAGCCAAGAACGTATGCAAGTTGCGCTGACTTTTACTGTTGTTTTTTTTTTTGTCGCTAACCATACATGATAGCTATAGGCTATACGAGCGCAAGGGTGAAAAACTGCTGAAGGAAGAAAGTTAGCATTACAGAAAAAAAGAAAGAAAGAAAGAAAGAAAGAAAGAAAGAAAGAAAGAAAGAAAGAAAGAAAGAAAGAAAGCCTGCGGCATTCGTAGAAAAGCCGTTAGGATCGGAACAAAGAACTTCAGTCCTGCAACTGGCAGAGAGCACGAAGGTATGTGACCTAACTTTCTTTCGCTCTGCGTGTTTGCGCTTTTCGTTGTTTGATAACTTTTTTTCCCCCATCATGCGCGTACATCGACAAACAGCTGGCGATCGGCGCATGCGCGTGAGAGGTGCACGCTCAGCGTCTGTTTCAATTCACACGTAAGCAGGAGGGAAAGCTGCGACGAGGCAGCACAGCAGCTGAGCCGGGGCCACAACACACGGCGGCTATGCTGCTGCTCTGAAAGAGCTTCCGTAGCTGAAGAACTTCACTTTCAGTGAAAGCGCGTACGACGGACCGCTTCCTTCACGGTGGAGCCTGCGTTGTGCTCGGCGCTCTGGCATCGCCAGCAGCTCGTGAAGTGCTCGGCACCGAGTGATACGACGCCGAAAATCGGCAGTCTCCCGGATTATCGCTGCTACTGACGACAGTCCCGGGCCGGAACACCAGGAGACCTGCTTCGAGCTCTTCAGCACAGCCGCCAAAGGCAAGTTTTCAGAGCGTTTTACGTTTCGGCATCTGTGGTGTAACTAGATCGGTCGCAAGCTTTTCGTTGTGTCTGCTTAAGGTCGAGCGGCTATCCACGACAATAGGGAGTTTTATAATAGCGTACGCAAAGCTTTGCGATAGCGTTTCGCGTCACTGCTCATGCATCGTACGCTAACCGCTTGCTGGCTCCCGCTAAGGGACGTAAATAACGGGCGACCCCAAAGCCCGCTAAACTTAGTGCACGCTATTCAAAAACTCTCTAATATGCAGTTTTAAATAGGGTATGGAGAGATAGCATTCATTTGGAACGATACGCTATTTACGTAACTTAACCTGGGTACAAAAGAGTATAGCGTATTACGCGTGTGCAGTGGCGACAAATGCTTACGCAAAGCTTTGAGCGCCTTATTCAAAAACTGTCCTTCATAGTGAATGAGGCCAGTGGTAACATGAACGAGCCTTCCGGGTAGGCAAGCAAGTCAAAGTATCATGCGATAGTTGCGTACGAGTTTGCTATAGTAACTTCGTTATAGTGTGGCGTCATAATTGCTGTTATGGCGGTTCCTGTGCAATGGCGACACGATTATGATGCTTGTCGCTGTGAGCAGTTGGAAACTCCGCATTTATTTTGACAACCTGGTGTGACTCGATGGGCACCTAAATCCTTCATCCCTCCAGAAGTGCGGCCGCAGTCACCAGGAATCGAGCCCACACCTTCAAGCTTGGCCGTGCAATGCCTTATCTACTAAGCTACCACACCACGTTTACTTATCTGGTGCTCTAAATAAGTGTTTTGTAATTCGTTTGCTTGCGAATGAATCCAAGGAATATTGCGTAGGATTTGGCTCTCTTTCTTTCTGTTTGGTTCTGTTGTTCGCGAGACGTTACCCGAAGTGATAGCAGCGGCCAATATGCACTGCTACGAAGCCTTAGGTCATGGATTCGATTGTCATAGCTATCGCATTTAGCTATGGTCGAGATGAAAAAAAAACTTGTCACCGAGATTTTTTCTGTGCATGGTCAAACAAAGTTTTTTGTTTCCATTTCATTCTATAACAATCATCGGATGGCCGCCAATAATCCAAAGTCTGCCCCTACCACAAGCATAGCGGTCGTATAATTGCATCGGCATGTGCGCCACCCGATCTGGATTGAAGCAAAACCTGCCATGTCCGCATCAGTTTGATTTTCTTCCAGTCGCTTTTAAGCTATCAGATAGAATGACCAAGTTGCATGTCCTTCACTTGCCCGTTTGATGGCGTAAATTCGTACAAAAGACGCGTTTCGTTCGCGTGTGCCGTCGCACGGAGCAGTCTTACACCAACTACGTGCAATCGTTAGGAGAGCAAAATGAAGAAAAAAAAAACGTTCGTTTTCGTTGACATCGCAAGGCTGAGATATATATAGGGGTCACAGGAAATGCCTCGATGCCGGCTGCGCGGCTCGCCTCACAACGTCCGTGTGCCCTGCATTGTAACTTGATAAATGGGTGCAGGAAATTAACACAAAGCATTCTTTCCGTCTACCATATCACTCTTTCCTTTTCTTGTTTTCACCAACCAGCTGCATAGGTTGTGAAGGCACTGTTATTAATTTCATTCTGTACAAATGCAACAACACACTTGCCTTAAAAAACAAGTGGTCATACGTTTTGCACTAAGCCATTCAAAGCTTGAAACAGCAGAATTGGACGATTCTGAAGTCTGATCCGATTGATTTTAGGCTTTTGTAAGGCTGTGTTGTCGTCGCGGGCGCGTGTCATTACACCGTTAGGCAAATAAAGTTAATGCAAGCCCGTAGCAAGGATTTGACGCAGTGCACCGAAATCATTTTGCTGATCGCTCCACAAACAACGTGCTGCGTACTTACTCTCTAATATAACATTTATTTGGTAACATTTTGCTGTGTTCTGGTATGAACTGCGAATGTTCGAGCAATGGCCAGATTTAAAAGGTGAGCAGATCAACATTTCGATTCAGTTTCCTTGTAAAATGATGCTTTAGGTGCTCTTGGGGTAAATAAATCTCGTGAAACCATGAGCTCGTTTTCAACCTTTATTCATTGTCCTCAATTCATTGGCAGAGGTTGGCTCAACAGTAATGAGCTATAGAACAATGAATTGACTAACCACAACTTTTTCAGTACTGATGGCGCCATCGGAGAGGAAGGGGGGGGGTCTTTATATTGATACATCATCTAGAAGGCGTTGGTCGATAGGCTATTGAACCAAAACTATGACTCGGCAACCGTACCCCGGTGACGTACTTTAGCTGCATGTGCTCATAGATTGCACGAGACGTCATGGACGCTCAACACGGCTCCAACATGGCGGCTTAAACGAGGTCAAGGCAGTAAATCACGCGGCGTACAATCTGATTTACTGTGATAACAACGTGGCTGCCACGTTATTGGGCCTTTGTTCGTGAATAAAGAAACACTAGCATATCATGTACTGATAACACTAACTTGAAATCGCTCAGTTCACGTCCCACCAGGCTGATGCTCCAACGTGGACGCTTCAGTGACGTCAGTGTCAGCTATTCATATAAAAAGGAAAATTGCAATAAGGCTACCCTGCGTTACTCGTAGAGGAACGCTATGTTATAGCCTCTATTGACCGCCACATCTTGTTGCTAAACGTATTTGCATGAGCTAAGCCGCCCTTTGCAACGCCACGCATGCAACTTTGGTGAACTCTTGAACATTGGTGTTTATGCAGGCGAGTTGGTTGGCTGAACTCTTGTCTGTTCCAGTTCTGATTGCGAACACGCTTAACATGACACGCCATGGTTGTCGCACGTAATACCCCAGAAATTATTACAATTGACCTTTATAAGAGCCAGTACTGTATGTACTCGGATGTAACGCGAATATTTTTCCAGATCTTTGAAACCCAATGTCGACCCTCACGTTATAATCATTGTCGCGTTACAATCTAACAATTACGATAATTCAGTGGATGCAGACGGCGGCACCCTACCACGTCAGAATAAATACACTGCACGCTTCACAAGTGCGCCTATATATATGTTCTAAGCACACGGCCAAAGTTCAGCTTACTCTTGAACGACTGTAGATGAATAAGATCATGCGAATAGGTCAGCGCCGTCGTGTCTTCTGAACGCTCTATCGAAAGGCGGCTCGACGACACTTCTGGTTGACTTTATACGGTATGCGCATCGCATCAGCTGCGCCGCCTCGGAGCGCCAGAACAATCGCGCGGTCGTTGCGCTGCAAGCTTCGGAGCGATGCTGAACTGCCGAGCCACGCCAGTGGTGTACACTATCGTTTTTTTTTTTATGAAAGGGAACGCGCGATCGCTGACCTGCTCTCTATAACGGCTGCCTACGGTATCTCGCAGCGCTTGTCCAGGGGCCATAACTCATTGTTTTGTTTGCCAATAGATGACGCCAAAAGCCAACGTCTTTTCTTTTGCTGTTGATATATGAGGGTCCAATAGGCAGCCGCCGCACAGCGCAGGCCACGCGCTCACGTGTCCCCTTTCAAAAAGGACGACAATGTACAGTGTGAATCACACTTGTCTAAGCGGCCTCTTTGGCCGCCATCCATTACGCCAGAACACGCAGATATTCAAGCCGTAGTGATATGAAACAGTCATACCACATGCTATAGGTCATTGAAGTATGAACAGAACGTTGTAGCTAAAGCGAGTTTGCAGTTGCTGATGGCGCCACCATCCGTAGCCCCGTGCTCGACCGCTTTATTAAAGTGCACTTCGGACTGTACAAATGGTCGTGGTGACTTTTCCCAGTGCGCATAGTGAGCCCACGCTATCTGCATTATTTGCCTAACGATTACAATCAGTTAAGCCGTGAGAGGTGCTCAATCGTCCAGTCGTTGCGAGCGCTCCCTAGAGAACGCTTATTGTACACATTCTCCTTGGTTTTGGTTGCGTCACGAACCGCAGCAGAAGCCACCTAGCACGCAAGGCGACTTTACTTCATTGTCATTACTATGTTTTTATCTTGTTCGTGGATGTGTGTGTCACCTAAACTTCCCCGTAGGCCAGTTAATATCTATCTATCTATCTAACCTCTCGGAGGTTTCTCATCGTGCAACACTGAGAACTAACCAGAGCAAGTTAATAATCCGAGAAAAGGTGTCACCGCGTTATGAAATTGTGTTTGCTAATTTTCAGTATAAGAACTACAAAAAGAATGGGGTTGGTTTTCCTATAGAAGATTCGATATAACATGAAAGTGAAATGTGGCCTTTCAGAGGTGGCTGTGTGTTATTCTGCATTTATTCAGCAACAGATAGCAAAGTCGCGTTAAGAACGGCAAGCAGCTCGAGAATCGCAGCCCACACCTCAAACAGAGAAAGTACAAGCGACATTAGCATACACAGGACGAGTTGTACTAACAACTGTCACAGCTCGACACTTGAAGCGCGCTGTTCAACCAGATAGACTCAAGAAACGAGTGCACAAGTATACACAGGACAAGCGCGAACAGCTATCACACTTCTTCCTGCGTCGTTCGTCAGCACTGTGCTTGTTTCGTAAACGCGGCCGTGGCAGCGTGCGGTGTGACCTTCGTCCTATTCCGAATTACGAGTTTGATTAGCGCGCGTAGGAGTAACCACGGTCCGTGGAGGCAGCGCTTAGTAGAAGCGACATCCTTCAGAACGCGCCCAACGTGAGCGCGTCACGCCATCTCGCCAACGACAATGAAAACGCGCTAAACTTTCGGGGTGCTGAGAACTGCCAAGCGGCGTATAGTTTATATAAACGCCTTGCGTTAGCACTCTAGACAACGTTCACTCCATAGCGCAGTGCTCAGCGCCGCGCGCTGAGGATCGAGAGGTTGCTGGCTCGATTCCGCATGATGAACGCTTGCCTTCTGGTTTTCTTTTTCTTCTCAATCTCTTAGTATGTATTTTTTAACGTCACTTCCGTGACGAAAGTAGGTAAGCGGAGCCGTGTTGGACTCCGGCATACAAAACCGTCTTGATACAAAACCGTCTTGATACAAAACCGTCTTGATACAAAACCGTCTTGATACAAGGCCGTCTTGATACAAGGCCATCTTGATACAAGGCCATCTTGATAAAAAACCGTATTGATAAAGATACGATTCGACTACGTACCCAACACGTAATCAACGCTTAGGAGCTCGCGAGATCAAATCCCGGCCACGGCGGTTGCATTTTCGAGGGAGGCAAAAATGCTCGGGGCCTGTGAGCTTATATTCTGGTGCACGTTAAAAAAACCCAAGTGGTCGAAATTTTCGGAGCCCTCCTGCAGCGTCACCCAAATTCATGGTGGTTTTTGGGACGCTAAACACGAACAAATAATATTATTAACGCTTAGAAGCCTAAAGGCCAGTAGTAGTCATATTCTATTTTATTCATAAAATTTAAGGCGTTCTTCAGTGAAAAACTGTGATCTTTCTTCTTTTTAATTAGCGCCACGTGGGTCTGTCGTCTTCTCATAATAGCATATCCGCAAGGGTTCGTATCATATAGCAACATCTTGAAGCTAACTTACACTGAGTAGCTAAATATAAAACATTTTCAACGTCTATCTCGGGTCATCCTATCCACAACTGTCGGTCTCGGCTGCACGATCATCTGCCAATCATGACTCCTTGAACGACAGCGTCTGTCCCCTATAAACTTAGTATTCTGAACAGCTCGCATGTCTAGTACACTGCAATTTTCGTTTCGCGAACTATGAATTAAAATTAGAGAAACGACTGCTTTACATCAGCCCTGCCACGTAACTAGATATCGTCACCGTCACTATATCGTCACCAGTTCGAAAATTCTGATATTTTTAAGAAGTACGTTTTGTTCTTGCACAGATGCCGTTCTTGACGATAAATAAAGTGTCATAACTGTCATTATTGGTGTTTTGCATGTCGGAAGGAAAAAAAACGCCCCAATATGACATGCAGCAAGCGGGACCTTCCCGGTTCGTCCCGCAGTATATACTTATTAAAGTTCTTGGCCACTCTGTCTATCAACCAAGAGGATGAGTTCTTTGCGTCGAACATTTTCGCTAAACATCGCGGATGATGCCACTTTTACGTGGCGTCACGACATGCGAACCGTCAAACAAATTGAAAATGTCGGAATGAGCGAGGTGGTACATTTTTGCCAAAAACGCAGGATGCTTTAGCTTCGCCTTCAAGAGCCAGAATGCGATAGCGTGAACGAGTCTCGTCCTCGTCAGCTTCCCCATTCCTAGCTTTGCTTCAGTTCATACTCCATGCTTCAACCACGCCTTAAAAAATAACGAATGACTTCGCGCGTACCGTTGACCGTTTTAAACCATCCCAGAATGCCTACTGCAACTGCGTGCAGTTAAGTGTCCACTAGGTCATAATTCTTTTTGTGATTCAGTGAAGGTGGTAGTCACAGTTAACGACGATTAAATAGTTACAAAGGGGCGATTGGGTTGGGGCCTTGTTGGCCTCCTCCCCACACAGTGCTAGGTGGAATGGCCCTGCACGACTCCGTAAGACAACACGCGAATCTGCGCAGCTGCTAGTTTGGTCGATGCCCTCACAGGTGATGACTAATTTTTGTTTTCTGAGTGCTTCGTAGTGAGTGGGCCTCTGAAAAAGCCATGCGTTGCACAATTTTTTGCATGTTCTGACGCCCGGCGCGATTCTACGTTTCTACCGTGCCCTATTATTACATGCGTTTAGGAGACTTCCTCCACTATAAAATATTCATATGGTGTTTTTTTTTTAAGGTAGTTTCCAGTATAGCGTATCTCTGTGGTAGAACACCTGCCTTTCACGCAAGCGGCCTGTGTTAGGTTCTTTTTCGAACCAAGTATTTGTACGATTTATTTTACTTGCATATTTCTCGATTTTTGGGTCATGGAGAAGATTTTTCGCTCACAACCAACGACGTCGACACCGATGCTAACACCGAAATTTTTTTGTGAAACTAAGTTTTCAAAGCCACCACGTTGAAACTAGCCCCCCCCCCCCCAAAAAAAAAAAGCGCTGAGAAGTAGATAAAATTACAGCACTCACTTTTGTAATCGTGTTCCGTTCCTTCGTCTTCTTGGCGCTGCGGTTGTCAGCAAACAGTGAAACGGAACACCCCGCGAGAGCGTTATCTTGCAGTAGCTGTGTACTCACGTCAGAACTGCGACAGTCTGAGGAAAATTGCATGACGCTACAGATGTCACTACAGTTTCTGCTCTACAGATAACACGAGCTCTTATAGTTTTAAAGGAGATGGTTATAGTACGTAACAATAAGCAAGAAAAAAAATAGACCACGAGAAGTTTGCCGATGACGGATGGGTAACCTTCATTTTTGTTGTTGCAGCAGTTTTTTTTGCTTCTTTTTCAATCTATCTACATCAGATTTAGCACATTGTATTCACGTTTCAGCTGAAAGTCAGTGCTGTGATCGATGCCACTCTTGTTTTAGTTTCTTTTACAGGCGCAACTCTTAAGCGTTCGTTATTGCGTTGAACGGCGTCGCCATTGGCGTAACCGAAACACATAAAACAAACTTAAATGACAGAAAATTGAATTCACGAATTCATTGCTCATGATGAAGCAAAGCACCTTGGACGAGTACGAAATGTTTATTAAATGACTGCATTACCTTGAGTTCGAAACTATTTATAACGTAGCAAATTCTGCTATGTGGCAACATACTCAGCCCTCGCCTAATAATAACGTGCTGAAACGACGATAGGATTATGAAAGCCACTGTATAGTGGATGGTGCTAGAAATTTCGACAACTTCGTGTTGTTGAGCACCGGCACGGCGCAGTGCAAGCGCCTTTTACCGTTTCGCATTCACCTAAGTACGACCACCGTGGCTGGAATTGAACCCGGGGCCTCCACCTCAGTAGTTCAGCATTGCAACCACTAATCTAACCGGGTGGGCAGCCATCGCCTATGCTAACCCTCAAGTAGCCCATGTAGCTGTAGTTTTACGGTCTCTTTTGCTTATCTTGGTTCAGGCACTCCTTTTATGCTGCTCCTAGTCTTGGTTCAGTTTCAGTACGAGAAGTCTCTGCGTTACATGTATGCTGCATGCGTGAAAATTTATCGGATTGTGCTTTCATTCTGCTGTACAGAGGCTTTAAGCAACCGTGCTGCTAGGTCATTCTTTCTGTCCATTGCTCGCATACCGTGACCCAATTCCAGACGTTCTGTACTACATCATAAGCATACATCACTCCGTGAGCAGCCGTGGGTCGCTGTCAATATATTTCGGAACGCTTGAATGAGGTATAAGCAGCAATTAAAGAGGACCATGAAACAGAATTGGTGGCATTCAGTCTTGGCTGGTTTACGAAGAAGCAATAAAATTGCGACATTCTTTTGTTTAGATATGAACACGAAGGTCGTTCGACTGTGCCCGGCGTGCATATTACATGTAGTGACATTAGGTGTGTGTAAGAACGTTGCGTAAAAGCAGTTTTCGCGATATCCGAGACAATGAAAGACGCGCGACTCATTGTGCAATTGATGCCGACAAAAAGGATGTGCGTTTTTCTAGCGTTACAGAAAGGAATTCGTATACCATGTCACTCGTTTATTTATTGTCTGCGTTTGTCCTCAGGTTCTTTTTTATTTTTTACTCTTTTAGCGGTGTTGACGCATTGGGATGCAGCTGTGTTGCACTGCTTGCGCGGACATGCTATTACTTGCGTCATACGTTCTTTCTGTCTATATAATTTTTTCTTTTAGTTCGAACAAGCTATTATGAAAGAGCGTCGCTAACCCAAATTTATTGGAATAATCACCAAGATATGGCTGTTAGATCTATCGCAAGGAAGCTAAGGAAAATTTCGAAATTATCAAGCTGGTTTCTAAGTAGTATGAACACATACTAAGTTGAAATTGTGGAAGTGTATCCAAGCAGCTTTTAAGGTCCCTGTGTTGTTACGAGGAAAAATGGCATCGCAGATTATATTTACAAGCTATGTTCAGACACCTAATGTCAGGCACAGAAGGCAGAGCCAAGTCCACTCAGATATAAAGGAACGTCGTCTTCCTCTTTGCTGTCTTCGTTGTCGTGTCCGACAGCATCACCCCTGGCGGCGGTGAACGCACTTATCCGGTGCTCGGGCTCGACTGGTTGGAGTGCGACGGCTTTAGTCGCGTGAGGTTAATGGTATCAGAGAATCGCGCTGTGATAGTCTCCAGAGGTTCGAGTTCGTACGTGAGTGACGTCGGTGACTTGGCGCAAGACTTGGTATGGACCAGAGTATGGAGAAGTCAACTTCTCGCAAAGACTTACTCGCCGTGGTGGTATCTAAGAAGGACCATGACTCCCGGATTGAAGTGGACAGAGAGAGAGAGAGAATTATTTTAATGGGAAGCTGGAGATGTTTGCCTGCTTTTTCACCTGACAGGCTACTCCAGTTGCCGGGGGATGACAGTGATATATACAATGATAAACACACAACACATACAGTTACATACACGCATAACAGTCACATAACACATGAAGTCTCTCACACGCACTGCACAATTGAGAACGTTTCGTTCAAGCCTGTGGCCCGTAGGAACGTCTGTAGCACTTTTGCAGAGTCTAACGTACTGGTTGTGTTCTGCCATGGGCCTAGAATGTTTTTTAACTCTGAATTTGTGTCCTGATGCATTTTTAAGCCCATCTTCATAGACTATCTCTCTGATGCGTATTTCGTACACTCACAGAGGACATGTTTGATGTCTTCAATGACAGTAAATTGGGCACAAAACAGTGAGTTGGACAGTCCAATTTTGTTCCTGAAGTAGTTCGTATATGCTACGTTTAATCGGATGCGGTGTAAACATGTTTCTTTTGCCTGTTGAGATTTCGCGGCATCCTGAAGACGCAAGATGGATCAATCTTGTACAGAGGCCCATACTGTTGGCTAGGGTCTGTCCAGAGGGATTACTGGAGGCGCCAGGTGTGTGCCGACACTAGCGTTGCTGCATCTTGCCTCGAGAAAGGTATTTCGACGATTTCTGTTGAAGTGTTATGTCCAGCTTTGGCAGCGTCATCAGCCCGGACGTTGCCTTGTATTCCGCAATGGGCAGGTATACACTGCAGAACAATGCGATGATGGAGGTCACAGGCTTTCTTGCATATAGGCGTTTGATGTCCATGACAAGTTGGTCCTGTGTGCATGGAGATCTCAGCGACTGCAGCGCTGCTATTGAGTCAGTGAAGATGAACCAGGACTCGGCTGTCTGGTCAATGATGTAATTAATGGCAGCCCGCCGTGCAGCCTGTGCAGTGGCTGTAGATAAGGTGCAGTGACTAAGAGTGGCAGAGATGGTGACATTGGCAGATGGAATCCAGACGCCTATGGCAGATGATGTAGACGTAACAGAGCCGTCAGTGTAAATATGACGGTGAGCTCTGTAGCAGTTTTCCAAATGCTCTAGAGTGAAGTGTCTGAAAGTGTCTGAGTACTAGTTTGGGTGTGCGTCTTTTGCTCTTGAACCCAGGCACAAAGGTGACCATGGTCCACGAAGGAGATTTCCACGATGGTTCTGCATGAATTGATGCTCTCTGATAGTGTAGTGGAAGGAGGCTCCGCACAGGGCTACTGTCTGAAGCAAGAGGATGATTCGGTGCTCTGGTTGCACAACGCAAGTGGACTCGAAGAAACTCCTGCTGCAGAACAGGAGCTGAAAGGCGCCTACTTTCAGCAAGGGTTCCGATGCTTGATGTGTTCATTGGTCGGCCAAGGCACACGCTCAGGGCTTGTGTCTGGACTCCAGTCAGTGCCTGTATGTTCGTTCGGGGAATTCCATGCATAGCAGGAATGCTGTAACGTAGAAACCTTTGCAGAGAGTGGTATACATTTGTAATATAGCAATAACGGTACAGCCACCGGCATTGCCTGTTAGTAAGCGAAAGATGCTCGCGTATGACGCAACTTTTTCCTTTAATATCCGAACGTGGGGAGTCCGATTCTTACTTCCAGAAACTTGTGATTTGTGACGTACCGAATGGGAGAATGAGCTGCCTTTAATGTGTAGCGTGAGACATCGCGCCTCGTAAAAGTAATGCCTGCACACTCTTCTGGTGACATCGTTAGACCTCGTTCAAGCAAGTTTTTCGGTGGAGTTGAGAGATTTCTGCTATCTTGCTTTTAGAACCCGTCTGTTGCGACCATTGCTCCATATACAAATGTCATCTGCGTAAAGTGAGATTTCTACCGATGCTGGGATGCATTTCTCTAGTACGATGAGAGAGATGTTGAATAAGGTCGGACTAAAGACACCGCCCTGGGGGAACTCCTTGATGCACTGTGTGTGGATTTGTCACCTTCTTTTGTGGATATGTAGACTGTCCTGTCTCTGAGGTAGTCCAAGATCCAGCGGTAAATACAACCTCCTACACCGAATGACCTCAGGGCGTGTAGGATAGACTCATGAGTCACGTTATCAAACGCTCCTTTGATGTCTAGGAATACACTGATAGTGATGTTGCCGGTTGCTTTGTTCAACTTTACGCAGTTTATGAGATTGATTACATTGTCAATGCTGCTGCGTCCTTTTCTAAATCCAGACATTTGTTGGGGGTATGCATTTTGTTCATAAGCATCCACTACAGGCGTATCGACACCATCTTCTCCATGAGCTTTCCTACGCAGCTGAGAAGAGCAATGGGGTGGTAGGAGTTGAGTTCCGTGGGAGGCTTGCCTGGCTTTAGAATTGGAATAACACGGGCTCGTTTCAAGGAAGGTTCAAGACGGCCACTCTCCCAGCTGGCATTGAATATGGCAAGTAGATGCATCTTTGCCTTGTCGCCTAAATGCGTTCACTCATCGTGCCTGACACAATCAGGTCCAGGAGATGACGCCTTGTACATCACTGCCAAAGCACCAAGAAGTTCCATGATAGTAAAAGGTTCATCTACCTCAATGGTGCTTGGCGGCGTTGAACCTTGTCGTGATGCACGAGGTAACGTTGCTGGAGCCGCTGCTGTGATCTTAGAGCAGAAAGCTTCCACCATGTCCAACTCGCTGTTGTTACGAGACAAAGCAAGTGAGCTGAATGGATGCAGTTGGGTAGGTGGGGTTTTCAGTTCACGAACAATACTCCATATTCTTGACAGCGGCTTTCTTGGGTCTAGTTTTGAACAGAAGAGCCGCCATTGCCTCTTATCTATCTTGTCCAGGTGTCGTTTAATTCGCTTTTGTATTCACCTGGCTTCACAAATGTCATCTGCAGACAATGTCCTGTAAACATGCCTTTCAGATCGGTGACGAATAGCCCTAAGCCTATCATGCTCCACGTCGACCATTGGGTGAGTTTGATGTGGTTCTAGATGTTTGGTGCTGCTTTGGTTTGCTCGATTCAGAGCAGCCACGAATTCGTCATACGTCATTTCAGATGGCTCTGCGTCCTCGACTGCAGCGTTGTATGCTTTCCAGTCAATGCACCGAATCCTCCTTCGCTTTGTGTTTTGCGTTGGAGAGCCCAATGAGATGTAGGTGGGCACGTGGTCACTCCCATGACTTTAGATATCGGCAAACCAGGTCACCGTAAACATGAGGCAGGTGGAGATCATGGTGACCTCCAGGGCACTGCATCGGTCGTTCCTAAAGAAATTTGGCTGCCCATCATTAATAATCACCAGGTTATTTCGATAAACGATGCCGAGAAGGCGTCTACCGCGCACTGAAGTCCTCCTGCCGCCCCAGGCTAGGTGATGTGCATTGAAGTCCCCGGTTAGTATGTGAGGTCCAGGTGTTCCATCTATATTGTCCTGCAGTCTGTTCACATGAATGTGGTTCCAAGTGGTATGTATGCCACAATAACCGTAAATACGAAAGTGTCCATCTTCACTGTCACTGCAGCATATTCATTGGATGCGTCAGTTTATATGTGGTGAACATTTAAAGTTAAATCATTGCGAACAGCTAAAAAAACTCTACTGACATCCGTTCCTGTTGATGAGACTGTGATGGTGCATCCTGAAAGACGTATGCCGGTGCGCACTCTGGACTCTGAGATGGCGATCACCGGAAAGCGGTGCTTGTATACAAATTGTCTGAAGTCGGAAAGACGACGGTGGAGACTGCAGGCATTCCCTTGAAATATGGTTGCCTTTTCTCTAATGTTCTTCAGGCTGGGTAGCTGAGCCGTTAACGCCATTGTGCCAGAACAGGAGACAGAAAATCAAGCAGTGTCAATATAGACTTAGCTACCGGGGAGGACATCGGAGCGAGGATTATTGATTGATATGTGGGGTTTAACGTCCCGAAACCACCATATGATTATGAGAGACGCCGTAGTGGAGGGCTCCGGAAATTTCGACCACCTGGGGTTCTTTAACGTGCACCCAAATCTGAGTACACGGGCCTACAACATTTCCGCCTCCATCGGAAATGCAGCCGCCGCAGCCGGGATTCAAACCCGCGACGTGCGGGTCAGCAGCCGAGTACCTTAGCCACTAGACCACCGTGGCGGGGCATCGGAGCGAGGAAGCTGCGTACAGCGTCGACAAGTGCAGATAGCAATGAGTATATGTTTCCATTGTCTTGTCCAGCGCTGTACTCGCGTGGTATGTCCCCTCCAAGAAGTTGGGGCCCGTGACTCGTTCAACTGGCCAGACGTACGCTTTTGAGCACTTCGTGTGGAAGGACCTGGAT
The DNA here is from genome assembly GCA_013436015.1 of Rhipicephalus annulatus. NCBI lineage: Eukaryota > Metazoa > Arthropoda > Arachnida > Ixodida > Ixodidae > Rhipicephalus > Rhipicephalus annulatus. The sequence goes on from WOVY01004271.1 coordinate 140,886, forward strand.
CTGATAGATGTGTCGGTAGAAACGGGAACTCAGTTGTGTCATCGACTCGTGGCGGATTTGCTGATGTTCGTTTGTCTACTGTGGGTATTATTGCTTGGTCACCACTTCGAGGTTTCTGCTGATGGCGTACCTGCATCTTTTGCCATTCGGTACCCAACGTTGTTTTCCACCTTGTAGTTGTGAATGCGCTTCTCTTTGCACGAAATGGGGCAGTTAGTGGACGTAGATTCATGTTTTTTCTTGCAGTTAGGACACTGTGGCTCCTCATTTTCACATGCAGATCGATCATGGTTGCCACCGCAGCGAGAGCACCATGCCTGTAGCCTGCAGGCACCAGCAACATGGCCGAAACGCTGACACTTGGTGCACTGTCTCGGAGCCTCGCCCCGCCGCGGTGGTCTAGTGGCTAAGGTACTCGGCTGCTGACCCGCAGGTCGCGGGTTCGATTCCCGGCTGCGGCGGCTGCATTTCCGATGGAGGCGGAAATGTTGTAGGCCCGTGTACTCAGATTTGGGTGCACGTTAAAGAACCCCAGGTGGTCAAAATTTCCGGAGCCCTCCACTACGGCGTCTCTCATAATCAAATGGTGGTTTTGGGACGTTAAACCCCACAAATCAATCAATCAATGTCTCGGAGCCTCAATGCACTTGTACACTCTGTATCCTGTATAGCCTAAGATTACGTGTTCAGGAGCGCTTTCCATGACAAACACAATGCGGACGTTTTCTGACGCTCCTAGCCCTCTTACGAACCTGACGGGAGCTGTTTGAAGGGCAGCGAGGATGTCTGCTTGATCATGGTTCACTGGGACTCTCTTGATGACTCCTACTGCGCAGTTGCTCGGTTGTGGCTCGTAGGCTTGTACAAGTACTTCTGCAATGCTTGAGATTTTCAGTAGGCGTTCGGAGGCGTCCACATTACGGGTATCTACAGCCACAAGATTCAGACGTTTATTTGGCCGTACTTGCAGTACTCCGTCTGGAGCTGCTTCTTCGAAGGCTGCTTTCAACGCAATTGGATAATCCTCTGCCACCACTAGGCGCGGTAGCATCCATGTACGTAGTAGTGGCAGGGGATTCAGATATGTCAGAAAAGGCATCATCTGGACCCTCAGACAGATTGATGTCGAGGCAGGAGACGCGTTCCATGGGAGGGCCTTGGCCAGGTTTAGTGAGAGATTCGCAAAATAAGGAGTATATCTCTGACCTGTATCGGTCAAAGGCTGCTGCCCTGCGCCAGGGGTTGTCCCGATGCTGATTGCCGCCACTTCCATTTGATGTGCTTGGTCTGGCGTGGTACCAGGCTGAAGCTCAGGAGGCTCGGGCGGATGTGGTCCCTGGGGCACCGCACCCCTTGCTGGGATCATGTCCGACCCTAAGAAATTCAGTGTGCTAGAGGAAGCGCAGCGGGGAACATAAAATAAGAAAAACTACGCGAAGATGAACAAAGCAGAACAGCCACCACGCAGCTTCTTCTTCCTCGTGCTTCATAGGAAGTGGACATTATCCAGGTGGCGAGCATTGTAGATGCGATGTTGTTTTTCTTGCGAAGCGTCAAGACGAAGGCGGGCAATTGTGCTTGCTTCTGCAGCTCTAGCGATTACATCACGAGTACATTCTGATGTCGGTATCAAGAATCGGTGGAAGGGGCCTGTACAAAGGCAGCGTGGCTTCTCGACTGTATAAGAGGAAAAAATGGAGAGAAACCTGTCGTGTCATGCTGAGACGTATTTAAGGCAAATGCAACGAACACCAAAGCTCCGCTTCAGTCACGATGATCTGGCGAAACACATAGTGAGCATGTCCGTAAGCGTTGTGTTCGAGTTCAGTCAGGCCTTTCTTCAGAACGGCCTGACTGACATGTCACTCCACTTTGTCAGGCCGTTGGTCTGCAGGCGATACGCAGTGGTTAACATGTGTTTGGTAGAGCAAGAGTGCAGGATGTCCTGCACCACATTTCATAGAAAGTACTGACCCCGGTCTGTAATCAGCTGTCGAGGAGCGCCATGAAGTATGACGTCTTTGAGGAGAAAGCCAGCGACGTCGGTTGCACAGCTGGTAAGGATAGCCCGTGTGATCGCATACAGAGTCGTGTAGTCCGTGGCAATAGCTATCCACGTGGTTCCTCGGATGGATAGAGGAAAAGGGCCGAGGAGGTCAAAATTAACCTTGCAAAATCGTTGAGATGGTACCTCTACGGTTTGAAGGCGTCCTGCTGGAAGAGCGCCTGGTGTTCTGCGTTTCTGATACGGTTTGCACAAAGCCACGTAACGACGAACGGAGCGGTAAATACCGGGCCGAAGGAAGCGATGTCGAACACGGTCGTAAGTTGTTGAGACGGCCAGGTGACCAGCGCTCTAAATGTCATGCAATTGCGCGAGAATAGTCTGTGGATATGTGGGTGTATACGTATGACCAGCAGCAAGCCAGGGTCGTCAGGAATCATGTTGTAACGGTATAAAATGTCATCATGGAGCACAAACATTCGGAGCGATGGAGGAATACTGGGATCACTCAGCCTACTGATGATATTTCTTAAGTGAGGATCATGTCGTTGCTCTTCTCAGATGTTTGACAATGCTAAAAGCGCCAGCGCGCACGTACAATCGACGTTCTCAGTAAGATCTGCAGGATGCACTGGGTGACGAGGTCAAGCAATCGGCGTCCTGATGTTGGCGACCCGTCTTATAGACGATGGTGAATGAGTACTTTTGTAGCTGCAAGACCCACCATCCCAGCCGTCTGGTAGGGTCTTTCAACGATGACAGCCAGCATAAGGTGGAGTGGTCCGTGATAATGGTGGTTGACCGTCCATACAAATATTAATAAAATTTTCCCACGGCCCTAACAAGCGCGAGACATTCGCCTTCGGTAATGGAATAATTTTGCTCCGCTGGTTACAGAAGACGGCTAGCGTAGGCAATGACACGCTCACTACCATGCTGTTGTTGAGCGAAAACAACACCAATGTCATGCCTGCTGGCGTAGGTGCGCACTTCTGTTGGAGTGAATATATCAAAGTGGCCAAGAATCGGTGGTTAAGTTAGTTGCATGATCAGTTCAACAAGTGCACTGGCTTGTTCAGGACCTCAGACAAAAACCCCATCCTTCTTCAGTAGGTCTGTAAGAGGGCGTGCAATGTCAGCGAAATTTCCCACAAATGGTCAAAAGTATAGCTGCAACGCATGTCACTTTAACGAGCATGGTAATTATAGGTAGTACATAGATTTGCCGAGTCTTCGTACTTTACGTTCTTATTTTTTAAATTCATTGTCACGAAATAACTTTCGGCAAGTGTTCGGAAGTTATGCTACACCATCATCACCTTACAGCATCACCATTCCAAATCGGCTCACGATGTTCAGAAAACCATTCGTTCTTTCCTTCGAAACAAAACCAAAACACTGCAGTAAACGAAACCACAAGCGCGATTCGCCGCCCGCAAGCGTGGAGATTAGCCAAATCCATGTACTACCCATAATTCTTATGCTCGATGAACAGTCGCAGTGCCAGAGTACCCTCTAGTTAAATTTAGAAAACCTTATGGTACCGAGGAGTCAGGGTTTACCAGATTTGACCTTCAGAGCAAGCTCCTTCATCATCATTCACTTCGTGAATATAACGTAATTTTTTTCACGGTAGCGGAAGTGTGAAACTTCGTGAGCAGCGGTAGTTGTGGTCTGTTCACGAATTCTCCTTGCGTTGAGTCACAAGACAAGAGTGGCCTATCTCTGTAGATTAGTGTTACGCGGGCCCCGCCGCTGTGGTCTAGTGGTTATGACCCTTGACTGCTAAGCCGAAGGTCGCACATTGAATCCCGGCTGCCGCATCTGCATTTTTGGTGGAGGTGAAAATGCCCGTGTACTTAGATTTAGGTGCACATTGAAAAACTCTAGGCGGTT